>JAWWEU010000037.1:6092028-6137841 GCA_035583155.1 Acropternis orthonyx | reverse complement strand
GCCCCCGGCCCCTGGGGGCGCGACACCGCGAGAGAACCCCCCCCGAACCCGGCAGTAGAACGCGTTAAAGTCGCCCCCCCCCCCGCCAACGTTAAGGTTTCGCCGCCCGCGTGTTTCCAGAGCGGTTTCCGCGTGAAGGCGCCGCAAATCGACAAGTGTCGGATTGCTCGGTTTGTTTGTGCTCCCAGCCCCACGCAGTGAGGTGTCAGTCCACCTGAGTTATGATTGAAACCAGAAAGTGTTTGCTCTGCGCGCTTCTGCTCCAAGTAGGTAAAACCCCTGGGAGGTGGCACTGGTCTGGTAAGACTTGAGTGTTGCAGAAAAAACATTTAAGAAAAAAGCACAGTTGGAGGCTGAAAGACAAGTAGGATTGGTCAGAGCACTTGATTCCAGTTTGGGAATAGCTCGTTGCTTATAAGGTGCACAGGTTCTAAGGTGTAAAAAATTAATTGTGAACGCTAAGGGAACCAAAACACAACTCACATGCAACTAGTTTCGGAGGCATTTCAGGTCTGTCTGTTGGCAATGATCGTGTTTACCTTAAAAAAGTCAATAAAAGCCAGCCCCTGGTTTATTTTGGCTGTACCCTTCTCTTGCCATGGACGGTGCAGGGACACGAACTGACGGAGCCTGTGACGGAGTTGTCATTTACACTGTGCCCGAGGCACGGCTCTGCTGTGGTGCTATATACACACACACCATCAATAATATTTTCATCGCTTCCTTTTCTTGTCTGTCCTGGCATAGTTTTCTTTTTTTCAGATCTTTATTAAGTTGTTTTTTTTCTTTACCCAAAGGCCTTTCGTACTGGGCAAAATACTAGCGAGACAGAATCCATTACAATTCAGCTAGTGACTATAATCAATAAACTGTGTGCTAGTTGATTTTATTCTGCCTCCCCATTTTTTACATGTTTATACATTTTTTGTCATATGCGTCTTCCTTCTTAATGGCATATTAATGGCTAGTCTTGAACAACAGTACAAAAAAATCACGCACAATAAAGAAGAAATATGTTTTGGCTCTGTGAGAGTATTTGCAGTAGGGCTTTTATTGCAATTTCCCCATCATCTCTCCAGCTCCAGTGCTGGTGGCTGTAGTCTTGTAAAAAAAGGAGAAAGGTGATAATCCTTTTGACTTACTTAGCTACACCTCAGAGAGCACCAAATCCAGCTTCCTAATACAGTTCCCACAGATGAGTTAATTGAGGTATGTTGTAAAGACCCACAACAAGATAATAACTGGATTGGAGTAAGAGTCAGGGGTGTAGTGTGGTTTAGTAGAGAAATTACATTAAATCCAATATGGCACAGAAAGCAGATCAATCTTGAGATGCTGCTTGAAAACCAGCTCCAGCCAGTTAAAAAGTTCCAATTATCCCATAAAGAGTTTTTGCAAATTTTTGACAAGCTGTTTTTTACTTCACTTTGAGGGGCCTGTTACAAGATTACCTCCCTTGCAAGATGGACTTTTTAGTCCATTCTCCTTTACCTAGTGGAAAGATCCCTCACCGATCATCTGGCACGGCTGATCCTTTACCCCATTTATGCAGTTGCCTATAAAAACACTCCTCTGTGTGTGCATTAGAAGTAATTGCTTTGACCTTTTCTTAACAGTTAATACTTACATTGTACTTGACAGGCTCTAACTATTATTCCACAGTATATTTGCAATAGTTCCTACCTTTATTGTCTTTTTGAGGACTGGGAACAAGGAGTATTAAGCAATGAGCAGAAAGCCATGATAAAAACAACATTGATCTCTATGCTGTCCTCCCAACCCCATGTGGTGAGGTGTCAGTCCACCTAAGTCATCACTGACACCTCCCAACCGGCTGAAACCAGGGAGGTGTTAGTCATGGGTTACATGGCCTGACATCTCACTGGTTCACTGCAACTGGTGGCAAAGCTCCCACCACAGTCCACAAACCCTGACCCTCAAAGACAGTGACGTCACACATGCACAGGGGCCTGATGTTGGACTGCAGCAAATGCTGCTGTATCTCTCACGCTCTCTAAAGTCCTGCTCTGATTCAGTATGAGCTCTCAGAAGCACAAACTTGGAATTGGTAGTGCTGTTGAATGTGCTTTTCTACAGATACGAACCCAGCATCAGGTTTCTCTCTTCTGTTTACCTCAAGAGATAATGCTGTGAACTTGGTTTAGGTGTTAGGAACTGACCAGGTTACATGGAATCAAAAAATAAGGAATAATGAGGAATAAAAAATAACCAGCGGTCCAATGTGGAATGTAGAAGTCACTCTCCTTTTCAGAAGTGACAAGATGGACAAGGGGGAGAAAGAAGAGCCTGTCATTCAGCAAGGACAGCAAAGGATCCTGAAAACTGAACAGTGTTTCCATTGTTTTAACACAAGCTCCGCTTCTCCACTGAAAGATCCCAATGACAAGGACACTGAGGGTTTCATTCTCTTTGCTGTTTGTTTCCCTAGTAACAAATACACAAGCTGCACTGTTAGAATACCATCCTTTTCTCTTTTTTTTTTTTTTTTTTGAAGATAAAGACATGTCGAGGATATATTGAGTGCTTTCAGTAGCAGGTTAAGGTTGCTTGTACGAATGAACCTCTGATACAGCATGATGTACTTGAAAGTACTGCATGTAGTCAGTGGTTGAGACAGTGAAAAAACTTTAAAAGCATAGAAGAAAAATGCTTGCATCTCAATTTCTATAATGTTTAGGTTGTAAACTCTTAGGGTGAAATCCGCCTTTCATAGTGGGGCTCTAATCTTGCTCAGCAAAGCAAAGGGCACAGTACTACTACTAAATCATGTGTAGTGTCCTATTTATATCACGTTCCTATTATCATCAGTAATACAATGCACACCATTTGAATATGACTGATTTTGACATTGACAACTCTCACGTTTTTGTTGTGAGTTCTGCATCATAAAACATTTCTTTAAATAGAATTCTGTAATGGGAGTGGGTGGTGTTGCTGTGTCTTGTTAGGATTCTAGTTGAGGTTATGGTCTGTAGTTACGAAATTCACTGGGTTATGGGAATTGGAGAGATGGCATGCAGTCATTGTCTGGGTGGTTTAGCACAATAGAAATAGAACTGGTAGGTGAATCTATGCAAAAACATAAAAAGCTATTCTGAAAACCAGACAAACTCAAAACATGACAGGCGGAGGCAGGAAAGACCATTAAAGACATCTAAACTGAGAAGGAATGTCCGGATCATTCCTCCCTTTGCTTCTTCAGGATATGTCAAGTCTCGAAAGTTTGGAGACTTTAACCAAATTTTTAAAGAATTGCTTGGTCTTAGAATGTTAAACTCTGGTTTCTTTTGTTTTAGCTGAAAGAAGACCACTGAAAGAAAGAAAAAACCCCTTTTTTTAAACCACTTTAGTGTCTTTCCTACATGTTTGCCATACATGTAAACCTTGTAATAAAACCCAAAAAGTCTGATCTTTTCCCAGTTACTCAGGTTTGTAACACTGTGTTCTCCAGAGTTCTCCAGGGAAAAGAAATATGCATCTCTTTCTTGGGACATGGCAGCAGCTGGCCTAAAGGGTAGAAATAACTGACAAAATTAATATCAAATTTCTGATTATACGATACAAAAATACAACATTGTGCATGAATTGTAAACCAGCTTGTTGTTAGGTCATAAATTATACTGGTATTTGTCACAGCATATTTTACTTACTTGTCTGGAACTGTGTGTAGGGAGATACTTCAGGTGAGCAAATAAATTAGTATCATTTCATTTGGGATGCTTTTTGAAATCAGTAGAAGTAAATATTAAATTGTTCTATATATGCCAATATAGAACCTGCAAACCCAGAAAAGATGCAGTGAAGCTGCACCTTCAGTGGATCAGGGAATATCAAGTGATATGATCAGCTGTCCCGAAATACTTTGATGTCTGAAGCTATCCTCAAGTGGAGAATAGGCAGAGGAATTTGTTTGGGGGCTATGAATCAAACAAATCTGTATCCTGATTTTATGTGATGTAGACATCTGCTCATATGCATTTAAATGGGTGTGATGTGCAAAAAAGTCAGTATCAGCCAGCTCTAGATACCTAATTCAGGAGAATATATATTCTCTCTAATCAGAAGGTTGAAATACACAACACTGGAGGGTGATTTGTCATCTGCAAAATCTGCATTGGTCTATTTATCCACACCATCACTGAGGAAGATCTACTTTATCTCTTGCATGACTTTCAAAATAGCAAAACCAGATGTTAATTAAACTTTTCTGATATTCAGAGTGACAGATATACAGGTGTCCTGCCTAAAGCAGAGAAGTTCACCAGAGAATTAGCCAGCATGCAAGCCCTTCAAGCTTCAGCATGCCTTAGTAGCTAGGTTAAATTTTATTTCTTTCTTTCCCACTGAATTTGTTTTTTAATACTTAAATATCAACTTTCACTACAAAATCTAGACCTCTCTCTACAGGATAACAGTAAGAGTTGAGTTTTGTTATAGACTTCTTTTGGTCTGGAAACAAAAATATAAGGCCAACTAAAAGAATCATCTTGATATAAGACAGTAATGAAAATGGTGATCATAAGAACAAGTAACAGGCATATTTATTGTTTAAAATTGTTTTTTGTACTAGCTAAGCTGAGCAGAAATGAAATTCTGTCTGTCCTCAAAAGCAGAGGCAACTGCAGAGACTGTGAGCAGCTACTCACCTGTCTGGGTAAGTGGAGAAGCCCTGCAACTCGTTGTTTCTGCTTTTCCTGCTGGCTTTTTTTTTTTTTTGTTGGCTTTGCAGAAAGTCTTTCAAGAGCAGGACAATTGTAGAGTGTGAGTATGTGCATGTGTCTCTCTCTCTAAAACTAACAACAGTGCTTTTCTAATGGGAGAATTTATAACGGTTCCATTTGTGTTTGTATCTGGCACAATCAATCAATTACAACCCCTGGAACTGGCGGATTCACAGATCAGGACCTAAAGGTGAGATACAGTAGAAATGAAGTCCTAAAAGTGGGTGAGGTCCAAACACAAGTGTTTTGACTCATTCTAATATGCTTTAGACCTTTACAAAAGAAGATTCAGGACAGAAAAGCAGTACCAAAAATATATTTTAAAAGGTCTCTCTATTTTAATCAAAACTCTAGATCTAGGCAATGGTTTGAGCTGCACATTATAGTTCTCAGTCATAACTCTAGGGTTGCAAATCTTACTGTCTATGGGCAATCTACTTCAGGTATCTCTGTGTGGGAAATAAGCATTTTATGTATCAAATACAGACTTGTTCTGATAGTTAACATTAAGAAAGCATAATGGAAATGGAAAACAGGATGAAACAGTAGGCAGTCTTTACATTTGTCTGTGGCCTGTTTCAGAAGTCAGTATTTGGATCTAATTTCTGATGCTGAAAGTGCATTGGTATAAATGACTGAACTGGACAAAATCTGTCAGTGAACTAGAGCCCTACCCCAGTAGTTCTGTAACCTCCCTCTCATCTCTGAGAAAGAAGGAGTTATTTAGTAGGTATTTGTCTGAAACTTATTTGCAAGGGGCAATGTCTAAATCATATCCAGAGACTGTCTGAAAAGACAGAACTATTCTGAACCCCTGATAGTGGCTGGGTGATTCTGAACACAGAGAATGCTGGAGGTTGTGCCTCTGCTGAGACTGTAGACAAGAATCAGATTGCACTTTACCAGGAGACTCAAAATGGCATCATCAGTTTTCCAGCTATTCACTCCTGGTAAGTAAATTACACAGTGCAGTGGAATATTTAGCATGCAAACAGGAGTGGCAACACAATAAACCAGCAGAACAAACACGTACAAACTAATTGCACTTGATGAGGACCATAGCATTTAAAGCACAAAAGCAGATGTTAGCAGGGCTTGTCTGTATTTAGCAGTAAAGAAAGCAGAAGACGTTTTTCTGAGGCAAAAGGAAAATGCAGTAAAGAGAACTACATAAGCTTTTCAGTGGACGTACACATATCAAAAAAATCCACCTTTATATAGGATTGTCATCTCTTTTATGCAGCTACCAACTCCTTGGCTGATTGTTGGCCAGCTGTTGCTTATCTGAGAAGTCAAACCTGTGTTTTGTGAGCCATAGAAAAGCAGAGATTAATTTTCTGTTGATACATGTTTTGTAAAAACACATTCTGCATATGCTTGCCTATATATGCAAAACAGTTGGCTACAGACAGGGATTCAAACTCTTTCTGGTTTAGGATTGTTCAGTTTCCTTTTTTTTCTTTCCTCTAAGACGTGTTTCTCATCCTAAAACCTAGACTTATATTTCCATCTTCATTTTCTGTCCTGTCCAGATTAGGGCATCCAGCACAAGCATATTTTGTTGTTTCACAGATAAATAGAGCCAGGGGATTACTGTAATCATGTGATACAACTCACTGTGAGACAGAAGCCATGTGACTGGTGATATTACTTGTCATTTAAACCACAACATGCCTTAGGGAAACATCCTAGAACATCCCGTCTCTACAAATTTTTAATTCCTTGTTCCAATCATTAATTACTCTCATTGACAAATATATATATATATATCTTATTTCTCCCTTGAATGTATTTAGTTTTATGTTTCAGCTGTTTTTTCCTTCATCTCTGTAAGACAGAGGAGACAATAGGACTCACTGTAGACATAAGAGCAAGTCATCCTTTTGAGTAATAGCATTTTATAAAGCACATTTTTCAGTTTCTAAGTTATTTCTATATGTCTTCTCAGAACCTTCTCCAAGTTATCAAATGGTTTCTTGACTTGTGGATTCCAACAGCCATTTTCATCCCTGTCAAGTATGGACTGTCCTTTTCCTACTTAGTCAGATGATAATATCTATCTGTTCACTTAATTACTAGGAATTCACTGATTCTTCACTGGGATCCCCAAAGGCTTTTCAGAATTACTGTTCCCACTTCAAGAACAGGAATACCTGCCTATTTCCGGCTTTCTTTCTAAGCAAGGGAATTTGCAAAGCTTAAAGCCCAAAGAAGCCTTAGAGAGAAGGAAACAAAATCCTGATGAGTATATTGCTTTCCCTGAATTCAAATAGCATTCCAGATACATCAGAGACACTGAGTTGATTTTTTGTTTTTAAGTTGTAACACCACATTCAATAACTTACTAGGAACATATAGTAAGGTTTCTCTAATTGCTTAAATGTAAATTAAATTTGAAAATCACTGATGTTTAAGAGAATATAAGCAAAATGGACTTCTGGGAAGAGATAACATGGTAATTGGTCTAATAAAAATGTTAGCCCACCACATGCACCCCATCTTAGAACTGTTTTTAGACAATGATAGCTTATATAATGCTAAGAAAATGTATCTGTTGTCATTAATCTGTTATTAATCCATCAGCCTCACAGCAACTATTTTAATATAGTTAGCTGTTTGAATAAACAATATAGGAAAGATGAGTGCTACAGATGTTTAACTTCTGCCTTTTGCTACAAGCAGTACCACTGTGCAGATCATAAGTTATACAAACACATCAGTTTTTAAGTTGAAAGAAGTGGGCATATGACCAGCCTGTTTGCCTCAATGAAGAGTTCTGCTACTGAGAATCTTACTACAAGAGGAACACAAACCCGAAGTTAGCTAACTGATGGTAAAAGCATTTTCAGCTTGTTAGTGTTTTCTCCTGAATCAAGCCAGGCACCCTATACAAATTAAAAGTTTGGCCACATTCAGGAGGCATCCCTTATCAAGAATGACCAGCAGGTCACCTAGAGTTTTTCACAGAAGGTGAATTTCATTTAATTTCAGAGGCAAATTACAGGTTTCCTTAACAAAGCAGTACTCTAGGAAAAAGTAATCACAACACATTTTGATTAGAAGGATTGACTTCCTGTGGCAACCAGGCTATTGTTTACAGGGCAGAATGCAACAGGACATCATGCTATTCTCTGGAATTAAAGAGCTGATTCTTTTTGCAACGTTGAGATGAATATATAAAGTAAAATGTAATACTGGCCATAGAAATTTTCTGAGAGGGACAAAAATAAAAGCTTTTATTGTAATTGGTAGGAGTCTAGTGTAACTTTGAGCAAGGAGACTGAGAGAAGAACAGTAATAACAGGAAAAAACCATAGATTCTCTGTGACTGTCAGAGCACAGGGTTGTACACTGTAACTTGACACTGCAGGCAGGCCTAACTGATGATTTTTTTTTTAATAACTTACCTAAAAAGTATCTAAAAGGATTGCTGAAAGGATAACATACAGAGCAACCCCTGTCTTCCTGTTCTGCTCGCCGCAGTTTTTATGATTTTAATTCACTGTGGTAGCTGCTAGAGCTGATTTACTACTTGTATTGATACACCTGATTCTGTAAGATTAACTAACTCAAGGGCCATATTTGCCACCCTTTAATTTTCCCCTCCCCTTAATCTTTCCTTCTTTCTTTTCCTAAAGTCAGTTATTCCATAACCTCCTGGAGAGTGCAATTGGGTCTAAAGACTAGTTTTATTTAGAGTCAAGAAAAAAGCATCACTGATTTTTATTTTACTTGATCAGATTACCTGTATGTTTCATTTGTGAATTGAAACAAGTTATATATCAATTCTCTAACTATATACTAGTTCTGATTTTTTTTTTCTCCCAAGGATTTTTATTTTCTCCAAGGCTATCTCAGTAGCTGAGAAGTGAACAATCCTCTTAAAGCTGCTGGATTTAAAGACAAATACAGCCTGTAACATTTTCTTCCACTGGGAAGGTGTGCCTGGAACTGTACTGGCTCCATCTTGTGGCTGGAACTGCACTGATTCTTTTGTAACAGGTGGACTCTTACCATGAGCCTTATATAGATATTGATAAACAAGTGTGTCAAGTTCCTTTATAACTTTTAGAACAAATGGATCAAATGTTTCTGGTAACAGAGAAACCGGGAGACAGGTTAAAGACATGATCAGCTCAAGGAAGCATTTCCCATTTCCCTGTGTAGCACTATCAATCACAGAATTTGGTCACATCCTCCTTGGTACCTTTAGTGGATCCTCAGCCAGACAGAAGGAGAACAAGCATCTCCCAGCACTTTTTGACTCCAACAAAAAGATACCTTTCAATTAACTTCTTCTTGCCATCCCTGGACTAGAAGCAGTGTGTTCAGTAAGTGCCCTGATTTGACTGCTTGACCTCCCAAACCATGAACTCCACATAGGACAGGACAAAACACACAGCAGGAATTACAGAGGGCTGCCAACACCCGGGCTCACTGACTACATAGCTCAGCTAGTCCCTGGTTCATAGCCCAGTTATGTAAGCTCATATTTTGGTGTATAGCACAACTATATATTTTCTTTAGGCAGCAAAAAAAGGTAAAGAGTTCACTTTTAGCACCTTCAGTGCTGGCAGGAGGAAGGCAGTGAGCTGCCAGGGCATGCTGCATGTTCTGTTCTGTTGTGTATCAGCTTGTGTGTTACTGGATAAAGCTTCTAACAGGCACAGTAGAAGCTGCATTCATCTCTCTAAAAATACTGCCAGAGATGCAAGATTGCAGAGATCAAGAGAATACAAATTATGTTTCCAGAAACTGGTGCAGGGTTGGTTACTGGTTATGAGGCAGGATAAGGCTAGCTGCACATATATTTTGGCAGTCTTAATAGAAAAGACATATCCCCTGATCCATATGATGGGGAAACAAAGAAAGTGCCTGTTTCCAAGGAGTCACAAGCCCCAGCAAAATATGCCTGGCAAGAACAATCTCTCTTGCTATGTCATACAGAGCATCCATGATATGCAAGGCTGAGTGACAAAGCATCTTTACCCTGTAATCTAAGTGCCAAGCTGAAGCACATTGCATTTCTAGAATGCTATTTTATATCCCCTGCAGACACACTCAGAAATCTGAAAATAAGTGCAGGTTTGCAAGACAGGCACAGAATGAGTTAATAGTATCAAAGTCTCAGTCTTTCTGCTGTACATCATATACATTTCTTAAAGCAAATTCGCTCAGAGCTTCTCTACAGTTTTATGTGAAGAATTCCTTGCTAGATTTTGTTCCAAGAAAAAGTATTTGCATTAAGTGTGTCACTTGGTGAGAAGGCAACATGCACACAGTGCATACCCACTGTGCTCTGTGCTGTGCCACACAGCTGCTGAACACTCACTCTGCTCTGGCACCCACATGTCTGTAGGGATGTTCCTGAGCCTGCAGAGTTTGTGTAGCCCAGGAAGGCAGCACAGGAAAGAGCACAGGAGAGGAACAGTGGCTGGGCTATTGCAGGCATGGCATGGTTAGTGTTTTAAATGACTGGCACAAGGGTGGGAGGAAGCTATAAAAGACTCTCTTATATCTGCTCGAGACAGCAGCATCCAGCACTGTGCATAAAAGTTTCCAGGCGTGTGTCATAGAGTGTAATAACAATTACCTAAAATAGAGACAGAGGTAATGCTGCTGCTTCCCCCCATTCTGCAGTTCACCAGGATAGGAGGTAACAGAGGGATGAAATACAAATATTGCAACGCCATTTCAACTGATACCTGAGTTCTGGAGAGACTGGCACTCAGATGGATCTTATCTATGCTAGCTGGGGGTCACAGTCTTCAGCATCCTTTTCTTCATCAGTATATTCCAAAAAAGTTCTGCCAATGCTGTGAGGAAAGTGTCACAGGTGCTCTTGTACTTTGCTTTTCTGAAACCCATTTTGAGTCCTGGGTTTTGCTTTTGTGCTCCCTGAGATCCTTGTCAAGACCCTGTTCAGCTACAAATATCCACATTCCAGTGCCTCATTTCTGGGGTATCTCAAACTTTTAGGTTCTAAAAAAAGTCACCTGAGACTTCTGCATGGCTCAGGGGGGCACAGGACACAACCAAACCAGCTGCTCTGGCAGGAGCACACAAGCACAAGGTAAGGTAACTCACATTTGATCAGAGAACTGGTACCTGCCCTTTTGTGAGGTCAAAGAATTGCAGAGCAAACAGTGTTACCTGTCTGAGAAGGGTGAGAAGCAGGGCGTAGAAACCTTCAGAAAAGCTGTTGGAACCAGCAAAATCCCCTGAGCATCAGTCTCAAGAAACTTCTGCAAGACACTTTGCTGCTGCTATAAACAAGATTCTGCAATCCCTTGGATATTGTTACAAGAGAGAAACAAGTGTCACATCCAAGCAGGGGGTATAAAACAGCAAAAGTCTGGTTAAGGTAATTTTTCATGTTACAAGCTATTATTGTGGTCTCTCAGTCCTTTATCGCTTTTAATGCTTCTGCCTGGATGTGTGAAGGGGTGGATGGGTACGGACACATGAAGAACAGATTGTACAAAGTTTGACAATCGTAACTAGCATAATAATCATAATTAATATTCATATTAAGAAAGTCCCTAATGCCTCTGTATTTTGTTCCTTTCATGGTGGTGTGCTTTATTCATAGGTGGTTGGAATTGCTTGGACCCACACCAGAAATTGGGGAAAAAAGGGAAGAATTATCACATCAGTCCCACGCAACAAAATTTTCTTTTAATCCTCATTTCTACTGCCTTGACCAGTCATAGTGCACACCCACTGTGAGACTCATACTGCTTAAAAATCCCCCACCAAAACAAATAACCAAACCCAAAACAATAGAACCCCAAAACCTGCCACATAAAAATACAAATCATTCCCTTACAGTTTCAGAGGCATGTTCATGCTCTAGCTTGTCTCTAGGTTAGCCTTTAACAAATGCTGGAGCTGTAATTCTAGAATACTTATATGATGTTTTTCAGAACAGTCTAGGTATTATTATTGTACATTTGCTTTTTAATGATCGTGTTTGACTGTTGTCAGCAAGGGTTTTATTTGCATAAACGCTACTCATGGCAGCTTTCCCCCAGCAGATGGCAGGAGCACAGCCCGGGATCATCCCAAGAGCTCTGCGGTTACCAGGCCAAGCAGGAGAGCTTTGAAGCTCTTATGGTTATGCTTTTCCATTTCCTTTGATAGCTTTTATTTGGAGGCAAGGTTTCTAGTGGGAGCCTGAATGAGAGGTATCACTACATCATTTCTAGGGTCAATTTTACCTCTGTGCTGTTTACTTTCTGGAGACTATATCCCCCTGTTGCTGAAAAATTTACCTGTGGGCAAAATGAATAGCAAATGTTACACAAAATTTGTATAACGTGAATTACCTTTATGTGTAAAATCCAGTGCTTGAAACGTGCAAGTGAGTGGCATAAGAAGAATGAAAGCTCAGCCCCAGAGCAGGAACAGCACAAACTATGGTGGTGCCAGGAAGGGCAGTCTGTGCAGCAAGGAGTGAATGCCAAGACAGTTCTTGAATACTCTGAATGAGCACCTTAAGAGTTGAAATGGACTCTCCTGGTTAATTTATTGCTATCTTTGTTTGAGGAGGAGTGTGGCAATTTGCAGATAGAAATGTTTATACAAGAAATGGCACAGGCTTCATTGTTGCTGCCCACCCCTCTACCCACCAAACCCGCCTGGTTTATAATCACCACCTTCAGACAATCCCTGTTGCACGCACCAGTTTCATTCATTCAAGTGCATTGATTCAGAGGCATTTTTGTTTTCTAGTCCCTTTTTTTTTGTCAGAGATTTAATTCAATAGCTATCTTAGACATGGCATTTTATTCTGAAAGCGCTGTGTTTGTTTGGAGTATGTTTATTCTTGGAGCTAAGTGTTTAGTTTAATATGCTTGCTGTAAACAAACTCTATTACCCCTTATGGTAAAAGGCCACAAGGTCCTGCTTTGAGAAACTGTTTGACCTGTGTTAAGTGGAGCTGTTTCTAGATAAATATTTCTATGTGCTATTTGCTTATTAATTCACTTAAATACCTCTGAAAGACTCAGGCTCACAAAGATTGTATGTAACAGTTGCAGGGAAGGAGATTTAAAGGGAAGAAATAGGTGAAGAATTATAGGAGCATTGGAGGTTGGGAAGCAGAAGTATTATTTGTCTCCAGCCATGGAAAGTCACAAGCAACACTGAAAGGTCATTTCTCTCTTCCCCAGCTTTAAAGGATTGATTTGAATGGAAAGCTATTTTCTTAATTGCTTACTCTAAGTATGAAGGGAAGTTGTCAAAAATCCCTGTGTTCATACAGCCACTTTGAATACAATGACCTTGATCAGCAGTAACTGCAGTGCAGGGGTAGAGTCTGGCCACATGTTGGGTGGTCACATCTTGAAGGTGAAGTGCACATTATTTGTTTTTTGCTCACTTATTGGCACTAATTAAACTCTGAACTAAGATTAGACAGCACCACACAGCACTTTTTGGCTCCCCTGTTGCTTCTAAAAGGGTATGACTTCTGTGTGTGTTTCCCCAACTCCTGCCACTTTCAGAAAGATCCAAACTGGATGCTGTGCAAGTGCTGCATGTCTGTCACTGGGCCTCTGTAGTAACTGTACTCACACTGCAGGTCATTAGGGCAGTCATTTTTAAAAATGCACAAAATGTTTGCTAAACCTGAGTGGTTTTCTAAAAACAGTTTTTCCAGATTAGTGTGCTCTTGTCAGCTCTGCTACCACAATACACAAGGAAAGCAAAAATACCTGTTGTGATTTACCTCTGGCCCTGGCACATGCCATGGTACAAACCAGAACAAGCAGAGGCACTCAGACTTGCCCAGGTTTTATCAGTGCCTCCCAAGGGAGTGCCATTTGCCCAGCAGAAGTTCAACTCTGTAATAACGACTAACAGTTCTCACAAGAAACCAAAACAACTGACTTCACAATTAAAGTTGGAGTGAACTCTGCTTCCAGATGCACGTAAAGAGTGGAAGAAGGAAAAAAAATCTGATCAGTCACAGACAAGGCACCAACAAGCATCATAATTTGGTCTGCACCGACAGGAAAAACAAGGGGATGAACCAGAGGGCCAGGGAAGAGGCTGATTCCACAGAGCACCCAACTGGAGGAACAGCATGAAGGGCTGCGTGTTTCCCACAGCCCATCCCTCAGCTTCTCTGACCCACCTGGCCCTGCTCAGTAGCTCCTCAAAAAGAGCCGGTTGCCATGGTGTGGAGCAGGAAGGGGTTTTTACCTGCATACACAAGACAGCTGACTGGAGCCTCAGGTAGCTGGAAATGACAAGCTGCTTCTCTCTTTAGCACTGCAGAAAATTCAGCCATTTTAATATTTCCTAAAAGTATTCCATAGGACTGGCTATTCATCACCCAAAGAAAAGGCATGAACCCCCTTAAATCTACAGCTGCACTGCCCAGTGACAGGCCCTCCATTACACACGGACACATGCATTCACAAAAGCAAATTGTTCTGAAGAGCTTCACACCCAGCTGCTCATTCAGTCTCATCAGGACTGATTTCTGGGAGAGGGAGGGACCATGTCCTGAGCATGTCCCCCCAGCTCCCGGCAGTCCTGCCATCCCTCTGCCCTGGACCAGCCACACAGCCCCTGCTGCTCCACTGCTGACCTTGACAACCCCAGAGAGAGCACAGCAGAGCAGCCTGTTTTCTTAACTAAAACACTGCACTTGGTGTTTTCTACACAGGTCTGGCCTCTTCCACTCTTTTCCGCCACCCTCTCACTTGGATAGGAAGCAGTCAGTCCTTTGCTAGCGCCAGCAGGCTCCAAGGACAAAACACCACCTCAGCAACAGCTTCCTCATCAGCTTCCAACCATAAATAATCTCTAGGGTTCTGTACTTGCTATTACAAATGGTTAGAGGTATTTACATAAAACTATTATTGCTCCACTGACAATCATTCTGACAGAAGGGTTGCTTTACTGTCAGCTGGCAAATGATGTGGCAGAGTTCCTGCCTAGAAATAATTACTGTCAATGCTAGACTTGCCTGGAGCTTGTTAGTAGGACCAGATTGCTGTGGAGGCTGGTCAGCAAAAGGTTCCTTGTAAAAGGCATGGGCTTTGTAATCACCAAGTGCCATGCACAAGGCCTCCAGGGAAGCACAGCGTGGACTGACACTTAAGGGAGGGTCACACATGTACAGAGCAGCACCACAAAGAACTTGTCCGTGTGTTTACAGTAATTTTATTTACAACTTACCACATGACACCTGCAGTACTACAGTTCTTATAACACCATTAGCAGTAAAATAAGTCACATCTAAGAAGAGTAGGAGGCAGCAGAGAAAAATGTGCACAGAGAATGCAGAAAAGCTATTTAGTTGTAACTGAAAGTAGGTATTTTTCTACAGACTTTGAAAGCGAGGAGGAATACACACATTGAGAAGAGCAAGTTCTTTAGCCCTCGCATTTCTACAGCATAAACACAGCGACAATTTGGTATGACTACCACACTAGCAGTCAAGTGCAAGTGATGGGAGAGAACTGTCTTCGTATCTTGCCCTTTTGAGCACCCAGAAATGAAAACCAAAGCTTCCCTCTGAAGGGAGTCATCCGGGGCTCGTTTACTCACAGAGCCAGTAGTGCAGAATTGCTACTGGGGGGCAGCAGGGAACAGAACGTATGACTAGAGAGTTCCCAAGCACTGCAGATTGCCTGCGAGGTCCTATCTGGTCTTGAGTTTAAGTAGTTGGTGAGCAGAACCAGTTGCAGCATTCCACAGGTCTTTTTACAGTGCTGTGCTTTAAGGCACAGCTTAGCAGAATCCCAAAATTAAGCAGAGAAAAAAGCCCTTCCGTTTTCTTAAAATCCTTGGCTCTAATGATGCTGGTGTTGAGCCTGGGCCTTTCTCAAGAGGAAAAATGTGGAGGAGCAAATCTGGAGAAACACTCTAGACCTGGATATATTCTGATGATAAGACTCACAAGAAAATAAGCTCAATGCAGCATTAGGTAGGACCCTTTTCTGCTTCAAAGCAGCAGCTTCCAGAAAGCAAACAAGTGTTATTCAGGACCTGGTTTTCCCCCCAGACATCTTTAATAGCCTGGAGTGACTGTCAGTGCACACGATCCATGCTAGTGCCTGCAAAGACAATGAGAATACAAGCTGCACAGTAATAATTATTTCCACTACTAACTACACACAGGATATATTGCTTTTGGTACAATGCCATTTATTGTCACAAGAAGAAAACCAGTGATTAAGTTGAGCACACATGAATTATGCAGACCTTTGCCATGCTGGAACAAGCCTATTTTACTTACAGAAATGTCACCAAATCAGCTGTAAAAACAGCTTAATACAGTTCTTCCAAAATACTAAACATACCCTCAAAAACATATTTATAAATTAAGTGTAGCTAAAACAGAATGACTAAGAAATAACCAGGGTTTTTTAATTAATCCCCACTTTTGTCTGGAGTGCTGCACTTATGCTGCATGAGAGCAAACACAGAACCAAAACATGGAGCTTTAGTGACAGCAACAACATCCACTGAAGTGTTTCTGCGTGTGCAGACTGGCCTGCGAGTTTGTGTTCCCTTCACACCTGTGGCATACCTACTCAGAAAGCCTCCAAAGGTACATGTGTACAAAAAGTAACAAAATGCTTTTTAAAAACACAATACATTAAAAAGTCTAAAGTTTGAACTCTTGAGTCTATGATGTCTCAACTACAAGTTAGAATTAACTGTGAGTTTTAAGACTTCCAGGAACATAGGAAGGTTTTTTAGTCAAAATTTCCTTTTAAGTACTAGCTGTTGAAATTAAAGGTGACCTAGAAGAAAGGCTTGACTAAAAGACCTTCCAGCTCTCTTGTGGTATCAGCAGTTCATTGAGTCTCCAGCCAAAATTCTGAATATTCAGCATTTTTGGATTTGTAGTTTTAATAAGGCAGAAACACATCTTCTCAGGAAGCCATTTAGTCTTGGATGTTACAAGGGGGGAAAAAAAAACATGAACAAACAAAATCCCCTAAAAGGTGCATCTCAAGTCTTTTAGTAACAACAAATTTAAAAGAACTGTATGGCATTCCCTTACAGGTTTGGGTTCACTGGTTTTTTTTGCTAAAAATCAGAGGTGCTGGAGCACACACACATCATGGGTACAGACACTACAGTTTTCCATTGTTATTTCCAGGTTGTATGTTCAAGGTCAGCATTAAATTTGCCAGGTGGAGTAACAGATCCCTGCACTGCCAATGCTGGTGCTGTCCCAGGCACGGCAGGACCAACCTGGCACCGGAACTGCTCTCCGCTATCCATGTTTTCTCCCCCAAGCCAGTGGCTCAGCCAGGATCCCGGGTCAGCTGCCTGTACTCAGGCCCAGCTCTGTAAAGCACAACTGTGTCCTTAGCTCGGCTTTACAGAAGAAAATTAAAAAAGCAAATAAAAGTTGAACTGTGAGACTGTAGGAATCTACAAGTGTGCAAGGCAAGGAAAAGTAAGAACAAAGGAGTGAGGTCATGGAATCAGTCATAGCAGACAAGGACTTTGGAGAAGAATATCAACGTGGAAAGTGTAAACCCGTGAGGAAAGAGCAGCGTCACTGGAAGAAAACTCAGCAAGATCAAAGGTCAGCCCAGTCCAAGCAGCGAAGGAAGGAGAAAGGGGGGAGGAGCAGGATTTCAGATTTCAGTCAGCAGCTGAGTGCACACAAACTCACAGACTGGGAAGATAAATGAAAGTATTTTTAACACCATCTTGTTAGATAAGAAAATGATGCAATACCCTGTTAAGGTGTTTGTTGCTCTTTTCAAGGAAATCAGGAATGGAATACCTTAGGGCTCCACTTTTCAGACTTCATGTACAAGCATAAGCACAATGAAAAGCTAGAAGGATCACACATCTCTCTACCACACTAACTAATTAGATGGAAAGAGAAGGAACTTCAGGAAAAATGGGCTGTGTGTGTGCTGAGAGGAGGATGAGAGGCAATGTTAGGGAAGTAGCACGAAGTTTTCAGTATTCACAAGGTATTTTAAGATTTAATCAAAATGAGAAAAGCTTGAACCAGTGACTGTTGGACTTCAGGCAAAAGATCCCAACAACAAGACCCAGTGGAACTGCATTTCATGGCCCATCTCAGCCAAGTGCATTGTTCCTTCCTGATCCTTATCTCTATTTTTATACTGCCTTTCCAGAAATCCACATCCAGTTACCAGATCACATGCTGTGCTTCCACAGGAAGAGTCTCAGGAGACCTTTCAGCTTTCTTGTTTACCTCTTCACTGGATTTACATTAATTTAAGTAACGTGATCAATAATCTGGTTTTTGTCATCAGGAAGCTCACAAATCCTATATAAGAAATGCTTTTTGGAACAACTGGAACTTGTTACGACTCAGTTTGAACACAAAGAGAAAAGTAAATTGTCAGTAGCAAGATATACTGAAAAGACAGGCAGAGTTCTGGAAAACACCTGAAAGAAAGTTGTCAGTATAATTTAGAAAGTGAAAAGACAGAGGGGTTATGGAACAATTCTCACATCTAACTCCCAAGATCAGCCTCACACAAACAGTCATGAGCAGGGCCGCGCTCCTGGCAGGGATGTGAACACCAACCACCTCTGGCACCTGGCACAGCACCAGGGGGTGTTTTGCAAACTGTCCAAAGTTGCCTTCAGAACCAGAGCTGAGGCTCTAGAACTCATCTGAAGCCTGGAGAGTCACATGTGGTGAAAAGACACATCAGAGCAAGATAACCATCCACAGACATGACACACTTTGATGTGATGACATTTGTAGGTATTCTACACAGCTCACATGTGGGTTTTTTTAAGCTTGTCAAGTGTTACATATATGCAATTTAGCAGAATGAATAACTGAAGATGGAATGTGCACAAGAGACAAACATCTTTGGTCTGCACAGGAAGTCCTGGGTCAGAACTGTACAAAGCTTGATGCCACTAGTATCTCTTCCGATAAGCAGGGCTTGTACTCAGCAGTTCCTTGCCAGCCTTCCTGAGTACTCAAGTGCACCACATACCCCAGCACAGGCAGCTCAGCTTCCAGAGCACCTGGGGGCTCTCACTGGGACCACCAGTCCCCCCCTGACCCACTCGCCCAGCTCTGGCTCCAGCAGTCCAGGAGTGCCCACTACACTTGAAGATTTTACAGATGGAGAGGATCAGCCTCCAGTTCTGGTGAAATACAGGAAATCTGTGTGGTATTTCACGCTAACCTGACTGAAACAACACAACAACATGAAGTCAATCAGTGTCTTGTCAAAACCTCCACAGAGCCAAGCTGCAGTGCAGTATCTTGAAGTACATGCTATGGTGAACACACCATTCCGCCAGGGGAACAGTCACAGCCAACAAAAAGTAAGAACACACAGAAACCCATCTATGGCAAAAATGAAATTCTGTAATATTCTGGGGATAAAATTCTGTACTCTGCAGTGAAAGCCAAAGAGGGGACGGAGAGATGCATTTTGACAAGCCAATTCTCAGGTGTTACAGAGCTGTCAGTTACAGTTAAACTCTCTTTAGTTTCAGGTCACATTTTCTGTGTTTTCATATTAATTAGAGAAGTTTCTAGCTGCCATTATCCAGCTATACCTTTTAAGAGTTCAGTTCTTTGGCACAGTGTGATTTTAGGCTAAAAAAAATAAATCAAAAAGATTAATTAAAAGCCCATGACAGTGATGTAAGCTGATGCTCCCAGAAATCCCACATTTCAAACCTTTGGTCTGAGACCATTTTTGTACTGAAATGAAAACATTTGGTTTCTAAGGGTTGAGCAAGTAGCAATTTTCAAGATTTTGTGGGAACAGTGCAATATCCATATAAAGAGTGTCAAAAAAGCCTGTGAGTCATCAGATACACTGGAATTGATTTGCATCACTCTGTGCTCAACAGGTCAAAATACTGATGATTTCGTAACTTTCTTGCACCAGAGATAAAACATTCCTGCCTGTCTATAAAGAAACTTCATTTGTGGTTTCTTGGCTGGCTTCCCTAATTTAATTACAAGCTGGTACAGTCCAGTGGGGGACACACACTTGAGTACTTACAAATCCTGACTGCAGGCTGCTCCCCGTGCAGGGATGATCAATAGGATAAGCCAATAGGATCCACACCAGCCTCTGGACCAGCAGCTCAGGGCAAAGCAAAGTCCCAGTCATTCTATATATGCACAGAACTATGCTGGTTTGGTAATACAGGGACACAATTTAATGATTTTCTTTGCATTTGTTTTTACAAGATTCAGATGCCAAAAACAAAACAGAACATTAAGTTACCTGATTTAAAAAAGAAAATCACAAACGTTTACAACATCAAAAGAATAAGACGAAATATAAACCTTTGCTACTTACAATTGATCTATACAGATTAACCAAATCACAAATCTGTCACAATATAAATGTTTAATTGTTACAATGAATAAGAACATACAGAAAATGATTTATTTTTTTATAAAATCTTCCTTTGCTTTTTTATTTTAAACTTACCATTAACTAAATTAGCTATGCAGGACTTGTGGGGTACATGACTAAGAAGGCACCAACAGTACAAAGCAAAGACAAAGCAGTTTGAGTATTTTAAGAGTGCTCTACACTGATACAACACGAGAAAAGGCAACAATAGTAAGTAAACCAGCTGCAACCTTTAGAAGTTTGTTCTAGATTTACACATGTAGCCCAGCTTTTACATTTCTGCCGATGTGTCACTTGGTTTGATCACAGCACATGCTACAAATACCACTGTAAGCTTCACTTTACTAATGTGCACTTTTCACTAATTTAGTGTCTTGATTTCAATTGTTAACTAAACCATTTTGAACCACAAATGTATTTAAAACTTAGTAAAAGGATTGTTTGGACTTTTTTGTTTAAACCACTGCATTTACAAAAATATTTTCCCTAAAATCTGGGATTGCTTGAAGACATTGCTGTACAAATATAAAAGTACTATGCAAGGGACCAAATTCTTAAGTATATGGTGTGTATGTATAGACCTATATTTATACCATATCACTGTGCTGTAACAACGGAATAAATTTATCAATAACCAAGGACTATATAAACTACACTAACATAAGCAAATATATATTAATAAAGTTTAAATCTATAGTACAGTTGCTCAGCAAACAACTTGGACATGGTATAAATATATCGTAGCATATTACAGTGGGCAGCAACAACAGGTTTTAGTTTCTCTCATTCTGCAAGGAAGGCCCTGCTCAGCTCCTCGGGCTTGGCCACTGCCGAGTTCCGTCACTGCTGCTGCTCCCCAGCTCCGGCACAGCCCAGGCTCCGGTGTCATGTGTCACAGGGGTGAGGACAGGCTGGCAACAGGCAGGACAGCAGAGGCAGACACTTATTTGCCAAAGCATCCATGAGAATTTTGTGTTTGCATATTTTTCTTCAGCTGTAAGGTTGGAATGTTTTTGACAGTGAACTGTTTACATTCCTTATTCCCAAAGCATCTTTACCATGAAATATGCATGCTACTTCAGTTAAGAGTTGCTGTTCTCTGCTCTATAATATAAAAACTGCATAAAGAAAAAAAACCCAATGTAAAATGATGACATAACTGACCTAACACAGTGTTGTTAGAGGCACCTTCTTTTAAACTATTTTCAGAATCTGACAGAAAAAAAAAAATCATGCTTCAGCATCAACAAATTCAACCCAACAGTGTTTATTAAATTCAGTAAAAGACTGATGAATGTGGTTATGGATCCCGATGGATGCCAATTGGATTCAGCATGAGTAGCTAAGGAAGAAAGCCCGAAAGCACCAGACATTAGGTAAAGCAAACCCTCGGCTTCTCACTCGGAGAGACGGGATGCAGGGGGAAGCCTACACCTCTCCAAGCATCCAAAATGAAAGAAAGTACTAAAAAAAAGAACTGGGAAAGAGACGGGGGAAGTAAGCTGCCAAAGCTCTTCCTTAATAAATTAAAATTGAGGTGTTACAAACTAATTTCAGTAACAGTCGTCTTTCCAACTGTGCCAAAAATGATTCCTGTTGTAATGATGATCATACAAGTAGCAGAGATTCTAGAAATATTTCAACTTTTCAAAAATGAGAAAAGCATTTTGGTAAAGATGTGTAGAAAGGTCAAGAGAAATTTCTACACTGGTATCAACAGTCAAGTGCGTATTTCTTCTACAGAAATGTTTTTAGCATAGGTTCCACACCATGATCCAATGGTCACTTGTGCAGTGTCCTGACAATGCTCCAAATTTCTTCCCCGCAACAGAGATTTTGTACCACAGGAACTTCCTAATTAAAAATGCCCTTTTAATGATGAACCCTTGCTTATTAAAAATTAGTTTTGGCAGACTAAAACTATAGGAAAAAGAAAATTTCGAAATGGAATCTTGTAAAAGCACCCTTATCTACTGAAGTCTAAGTTAATGGCTTTCTAGATTTCTCTGAAGAGCAGACTAAATGGTATGAGGAAGCCTGGAGTTATTAACCAGCCAGCATCCTTATATACTACAGTAACAATTGAACCTGATTTCCATTCAAAGACATTACCCAAGAGGAAACCAAAAACTAATTCTTAATGTTAATGTGAAGATATAAGATTTAAATTTATTTCCAGGAATTACAAGTGCATTTTGTTCATATTAGCAAGCAGTCTTTATACAATCCATTCTTCACTGCTGCCAAAATAAAATGAGAAAAAGACAGCAGAGATATGAAAAGCTAAAAATAGAACTATTTTTCCTAAGTTATTTGTTGAATAGCATTTCAGTTGAACACAACTCAGAGGTAACAATAGATTATTTTTTTTTTCTCAATCATAGGCATGTGGCACTTAGACAATCATCTTTGCACAGAAAGCTTTAACAGTCATGCGAGGGCACAGTAATTATTTTAAACAAGGCAAATTTCTCACCACAGAGAGCAGTGGGGAAAGAAAAGGAGGCACTGCACTGGAACATAACACCTAGTAAACTCCACATTATACAATTTCAGTAACAAATACTTGAAAAGATCATTAAAAGGTATACAATTTTAAACATTATTTAGTGCTAGCTTTGTTTGGTTGTCCTAACTCAGCATTATCAGAAAAGTTTGATAGTACTTGACAACAGAACAGTACTTCATGTCACGAGCTCATGGAGGCTTGATTACAAATCACCATAGTGTAGGTTGCAAGAAATGAACTTGAGATGCTGACATGCTGTAGGAGCAAAAGTAAAATCAAACTTTCTCATTTAAAGATGCAGTGTTCCTCTCTGCAAGAATTCTGAATGTCAGTGATTAAATTCAAATGTAAAAACTATCAATCTTCATTTGAAGCATTTCATTGGTATGCAGGATGTAGACTGAGTTTATTACCATCATATTTTGGTTTCTTGCTTGCCACCAGATAGGGCTGCCTTCCCCAGAGAGCAGCACTGGCCATGGGGTCATCGTGCCATTGTGGGCTTTCTAACCTTCCACCTCAGGGGAGCAAACAGGGGCTGGCGATGCCACGCTGCTCACAGAAACACCACTACACAGGACGAACTTTGGGAGTACTATGCCTCCAACGTGGGTAAACCGGAAATGATCTCTTTTAGAAAAAGCAGGGAGAAAAAGGTACAAATTTTGTCAATACGTGGAAAAATGTTTCTTAGATGAATTCAGTTAAGTTGGGTTCCTATGTGGCTCTTACACTGTATAGAATACCTGTATGTACAGCACAGGACACCCAAACAAGTGCATAAGCAAGATTAACATGAACATGACTTATGCTGCAATCCATAGCACAATGGTACACACTCCGCTGGATGCCAACCAACCATTTCTACTTAAAAAGGACGTGCAAAAAAAATCTGGGATGTCACTGACTTAAAGTGCCCTGAATAGTAGCTTTTCTAAAAAAAAAAAAAAAAATGCCAGCGACTTCAGTAAAGTCAGAAAAACATAGTTCATGGTGTAAACGTCTTAGAGGTTAATGAATTATCTTCTTGGATATTGATCCAGAAGTGAAAGGAACCACTGCATCTTTCAAACCAGAAAGCAAGCAGTTAAAACACGGGCAGCAGTAGGTGCACGTACAGTACAGTACTGCAACAGGTCAACAATGGGCATTACGCATAGGAGTGTCAATTACAATTCTTCAGCCTTAAAAGATTCATTGAAAGCATGAAAAGCCGAAACTACCAGGAACCGCCCTCCTGAA
Organism: Acropternis orthonyx; assembly: GCA_035583155.1. Taxonomy (NCBI): domain Eukaryota; kingdom Metazoa; phylum Chordata; class Aves; order Passeriformes; family Rhinocryptidae; genus Acropternis; species Acropternis orthonyx. The sequence goes on along the minus strand of JAWWEU010000037.1, from coordinate 6,113,983 downwards.
TGGCTCAAAGGAGTTAGTGGATAAGCTGAGAGAGGCCACAAGACATGACCAACAATAAAGAACTGGGAAGAGGAACAGCAACGTTTGAGCATGCCCAGTCCTTTAAGTCCTTGTCCTGCAAAAGAGAGCAGAGACGTATTTCAGTCAAAAAACTTTAACATCACCTTTTAAAACAAACAGTTTCCTATTTCTGTGCTCTGTCCACACTATGTGCACCGTGAGTCAGACAGCAGGACCAGTATCAGTGAAAAAAAAAAGGTCAGAGACAGTGGAAATCAGGGCATTCCATTTTAAACTAAAATTTAAAATCTTCAAAAGTTTAGGAAGATTAAACATAACTAATCAGTGAAGGACCTTATTTGCTTGTCTGAGCCAAAAATCCATTATTTTCAGATTGCTTCTCAGTTCCAAAAACTGCAGCCCAGGGGGACATTTCACATCTTGAGAAATAGCCCAGAGAGAAGAGCTGGCTGTTAAAACCCAGGGGAGTGTAGGGGAGTAGAAATGCCCAGGAGGAGACTGTCACTGTCCATTTTAGGCCAACTCCTGGGGACTGGCCCTCAACAGGATGTCAAACAGTTACGTATAAACTGTTGTGCTGTGGCATAGCTGGCCTAACCACAAACGACATGGACAAATTACCAGCATATCCCTATCAAGCTAAGTACAATATTTCAATTTCATTATCTTGTTGGCCAAATCAACTCTGCACAGTAGCATTTGAAGGTAACCTTTCTAGCAAAGCAGAAATTTCCACTTGCACCAGATCACTGATACCTTTATCCCTAATCCCTTTATCCCTTAATCCCTAATACAACCTAGGTAAGTACAGTCTGGGCAAAGAGGCAAGCAGCAGAGATCACAAACTACAATTTACCACAGTGGTAGTTACTCGCTGTCCCTTTCCTGACACTGCAGCCTGTTAGCAACAGGTTTCATCTTACTCCTAAAAGCTTAGATAATTGTCTTCCCCGATGTGTACCTGCACAGCTTGTGCCCTTGAACAGAACCAGCTTTAGAAAACATGGGCAGGAAATGAACACCAGGCATGGCATTGTGTCCCAGCTCTGCTCCTACTGGCGATGCCTGACTATGAAGAGCCAGCTGCGTGACCCTCAGATTTCCCTAACGTGTCATTACTGCAATAGTTTCAATGTCAGCTTGCAAGCTTAAATAAACAAAATGCAGTATTTGTAAAAATCAGAATTACTTCATTTGTGAGCTTCTGTGCATCTAAATATTCAAGCCAGTGGCAACAGCAGTTACCCTATTTAAGTAAAAACTGTATTTTAAAAAGTTTCCTCCACTTTTTTTTTCTTTCTTTCCTATGAATTCATCATTAAATAAAAACCTGGGGTATATGCAATGCAAAAACTGAAATTTTTAGTACAGAAGAATTATTGCTTAAAGCAAAGCCACAAGGCTCCTACACACTGCCAGCAGAGCCAAGGATTTCTGGCAGTGAGGAAGTTCCCTGGCTCAGAACTTCACCTTCCTGCTGAAACTGCCCACACAAACTGGTGATTGTGGAATGCTGCTGGATGGAGGACAGCACAGAGAGCATAAACCAGGCAACCCCGAACAGCCTCTTGTCTTTGGTTTGTTTTTCCTTTCCAGTCACAAAACTTTGATACTTTAACCTATTGGTATCACAGAGGTTTCACAAGTATTACAAAAATTATTCAGGTCAGTGTTTGGCCAATTTTGTATGAAACTCCTGAGACCTACAAGCCTTGTGGTACAGGAAGAGCCAGTGAAGTTCACTGATTTAAAAAACAACAAAAAAACCTCAAAACAAAACAAAAAACCCAAAACAAACAAACAAAAGTCAGTGAGTATCAGTACATTACATTTTAAATTAAAATTTAAATCTTCAACATATTAGGAAGATTAATCATAACTAATTTATGAAAATTTAGATGCCTGTTCTTATTTACTCACACTGTTTCAGAGTTAATTACAACTGAAAATAATTCATATTGAAGGTTTATGTTTGATTTTTTTTTCCTTTAAAATAATTGATTTCTCCTCTGTTCATTACATTTAGGAGGAAGGGTTCTTTTTAAAGCATTTGGAGCCATATGACAAAATAATATGTGAAGAACATTGCCCCTTAAAATGTTTTTGAATAAAATTTGCATTTCAAAGTGTTACCATCACTTTCATCCCAAGCAGCACTATTGAAATGTAATTCTTATTCCTAAAAGGTAACCTACAAACCAGGTAAACATTTGGGACAACTACCTGGATTCCATACAGGCACTTCAGAGCTGTGGGCAAACAAACTGTTTCTTCAGTGACAGAACAGGACTGAGGTCAGGTCCTCAGACAGGGAGTTACGGGGGCACTGGAAAAGGCCAATCCTACATTTCACCAATGACAACAAAGCCCCCAGTTGTTCCCCCCTGCCCAAGTAGTTGCCAGTTGCTGTAACTTTACCTACACACAATTTAAGATCGGTATCCTGGCTGGAATCTAGCAGTTTCCTCAAAAATCAGTTCTTTCAGCTTTTCCTTCGGCAAGTCATCCAACTCCATATCAAACTTGAAGGGTGCTTCAGCTACAGGCTTGATAATACAAAGAAATATTATTACTTTAATATTACTCTTCCGCTGAATTTCATGCAGTCCTTGTACAGATGGGAAAAAAAAGCTGAAAATGCCCTTCACAAAAATATCTAACACTGCAGCTTTCAAGGCAGAACTCCTTCTATTAGTCCTGTGTGTGCTTTATATATTAGTTTAGCAAATTTTAAAACAAATCACAGTAACTAGCTACTCAAATCTAAATCACAAGTTAAAATATTTGTTACAGGCTCATAACACAGTATCTACCTGAAGAAAAAATTACCTTAAACATTTGTATTTCTTGGAATAAACACATGTGTCCCTTGAGGGAAAACTAGCTTATTTCCTCCTGCCTTCTTTGCCAAAAGTAACCAGAAATCTCCTCAGAATTTTACACTAAACTACAGCAAGTTCTGATTCAGAGTTTTTAAAGAATAATCCAATGGCAAACTCAGTCATTCTCCTTTATCTCAGATATTACTAAACAAGGCCACATGAGCTGAAAATCTCCAGTTTCTGGAGAGGACACCTTAGCATCTATTTATTGTGTGGCATCTCCAAAATGTTGTACTAAAGCAAGAAATAAAAAATTCTGGTAAATTGATGAAATTCCTTCTCCAACTCTCTTAGAGCAGTAGAAACACCACCCTTAAACTAAAGTAGAAAATAACCTGCTCTTTCACGTAATCAATGTTTACATTTTAACAATGTCTTTACCTCATCGCTTGGATCATAATACTGCTCCAGATATGGATGGGCTAAAGCTTGCTCCACTTCAATCCGCTTATGAGGATTAAAGGTCAACATTTTATCCAACAAATCAAGTGCTAAGAGGAAAAAAAGTGAGCAAGAGTTTAATACACACTCCACAGAAGTGTTCCAAATTCTGATCTTACACAGAGAACACACAGCACCACAAGCTCTGCGCCAATGTCACTGTTCACCTGGAGTTCCCTGGCCGGAGCAGCAGAGTGTGACCTGTAACCTGGGCAGGTATCTCTGCCTGCCCATCCATCGCCATTCCTGGGCTACAGCGGCCTTTGGCGTGACCTGCTCTAAGGGAGGGTCACCCTTCCAAGGCCCTTCAGCCTCAGAATGGATGTCAAAGGAAGAAATGCACAGAGCCCTGTGGAACAATCTGGTTTTAACTACGGCAGAAATTAAATAGATAAGACTTTTTCTTCTCTCAGAAAAATGCTTTGGATTTTTGTGCCAAAATCCAAATCAAGCTAGAGCTTTTCTAAAATAAATAATTTAAGAATATGTTCCTATTGTGAAAAGAAAACTTGGCTGTTTATGGATGAAAATGTCATCCAGAGTCTTTAGGAGTTCTGGATCACCACAGTGAACTAGTAGAGCACAATCAACAGTCCAGAAGATACTCTCCAGAGAAGATGCAAATATATTTATATTCATGAGATTCAGGTAAAATCTGCTGAAGACAATTTGTAAAGAATCCATACAGAACTTGAAGGTCCAGTAAGACAGAGGTCTGATGAAACTCTGGACAAACACCAGTGCTACTGCAGTTGTTCAGCTACTTTGACTGTAACACATTTCCCTTTTCCAAGGAAAGAAAAGAGATTGATTATAGGAGCAAGAAGCCCAAAGATATCTGCAGTATCCTGAATTCCATCCCATGTCTTCACCTCACCACATCATTTATGAACCAGAACAGAGGTTTCTTGCTGCAGCATGGCAGTGGCAGCTTTGCCCCGGGATGAGCTGCACACCCAGCACAGCACAGGAGACAGAGCTTTATTTACCACTGCATTCAGCAGCAGCTCCCAAAGCTTCCAACTTGCAGCACAACCAGCAGCCGGTGCTGTGCTGCGGTTCTGCCAGCGCTGGCAGCGCACGTGCTCCCTCTGTGCCGGAGCACACTGTGCACAGCTCTGTTCCTGGAGTGACTGACAAGCAGCTCTTTGAAAAGCTGCCCTGAGGATGTTGATGAGAAGGTGCTGCACAAGTCAGCAAACGGCACATTCCCTCAGCTCAGGCACCAGCATTTGCAATCTGAGCTGTCAAAGCCCACGATAACAATTCTCATACTGATGAGCACTGTTATAAAAGCAGAATAAATCACTGCTGTTTCTCTCAATGACAAGGACAATCAGCTCGACACAGTTCCATGTGCAGAAATCAGCTCTTACATGGTACTTCAGTACCTGATCATATCCACTAAGAGTGAATTTATCATATCAGTTAAAAAAAGAACTGACTTATGAATTGGGTCAGAGCAGGTAACAGAGCACTGTACTATGAACACAAGCACCCTTAAAACTGTATGAAGATTAAAAGGCAAATTAATTGCTACCTAGCAAAACAAGATGAAATTTACCCTTTACTAAAGCCTTGTTAAGAAAGGCAACAATCATTACGTTCCTCGCTTTTATAACTTTTGCTCCACCTAAAACTGCATTTTTTAACCCATTAAATTTTAATCTTTTACAGTGCCTAAAGACCCCTCACTTTGACTGACCCTGTTTTTCACAGTGATTTGTGATTTTATCCTAGATTTATAGTGCTGTTTTAACAGGACCTGCATGTTTTCAGTATAGAGAAGGAGAAATTCTTAGGGTGGTTTTAAAAACTCCCATCCTGCCATTACTTTGATACAATGTAATAGAACATAAAATACCTTTGGGGTCAGCATTTGGAAACAGCCTGTTCCATGGTACCTTATTTTTGTGTGGTAGGGAAAGCAAGTAGTTTCTGGCCTTTAAATTTATTATACAATTCAAATCTTCTTGGGAAGGGGATCCAAGTATACCTAAAAAAAAAATTAATACAAACAATAGTGCATTCTGTGCAAAGCACATAAATACAGTTGTATCTGCTAAAACACAGTATTGAAACAGCTGGGAAGAAGAGTTCAGACTAAATGTTTTAAGACAACAGAATACCTCAAGCTTTTTAGAAACCTTTTTATTAAAACATTTTTTAAATAAAAAAATGCATTTCAGTTGTCTAGTGATCAGTAACCTGTTAAAAAGATCCAGGTAAGTGGTTTATCTACAGAAATTTTTAAAAATTTGACCTGCACCTTACAATATATGAGCTTTTTTAATTTTTTTTCTTTTAAATTTTATTTTAAAAACATCTCTGCTGATGTAGTAAATAAATGGGTAAGTGTTCTCCAGTTGTCCCTAAACCAATGATTAGTTGTAGAAATCCCAGCAGCAGTAACCACAGGGACCAGCTGATACCCCTGCAGATCCATACCTTACACACCGACCCACAGGAGAAATACCAGCCCAGCTGGGAGAAAAGACAGAGAGAAACAGATGGATGTGAAAACACTGCTTTTCCATAAAGCTTACCAAGGATATGGTTAAGTTGGTCAAGGTAGTGTTTTCCTGGAAAGATAGGTCTGTTGGAGAGCATCTCTGCCAGAATGCAGCCCACTGACCAGATGTCAATAGACTTGGTGTAACCCTGCAGGGGAAGCAGAAACACATTTATGTCAATTTTCTGCATAATTGCAGCAACATGTTACGTTAGTAAATTCTGAAAGTGCACACAAATAATCTTGTTCTTTTTTTTGATGAGTCATGCTTATTCATGCTGTTTGTTTTTTCTGTACAGAATGAAATAATTAATAATCATGTATCAAAACACAACTTTGAAGGGGTAGCAAGAACTGAAGTGTCCAAGACATGCTTTTCCAAAAGGATTCTCTAAGTTAAGCTAAATTTGTTACCAATGGCAAATTTTTGAGATTCCCTAACTTTATAGCAAATTTAAACTCACAAATTTTGGAAACCAAGTATTGTGAATTCCACAGCTCCTGACAGCATCCTAAACACGTGTGGAGCCCTGGAGTGGTCAGATGTCTATTTTCTAAAAGCACCTCAGACACACTATTGCTTCAACAAACCAAACCCACCCGAAGCTGTAAATCCTACAGGAACAACAGTCTGCCCAGAATATCCAGTACAGCCCCCAGGTGTCACCCAGGTGTTTTGCTGTGGGTTCTGAAGGATGCCCATCACCCACAGAACACAGTGACTGCACAGCCCTTAAAATGGCCACAGAATAACACCACAGTAATTCCAAGCATATAAAAAACCAAAGGAATGATTTCATGGAGACTGTGGGAACGCAATTAAGACTGACACATAACAAAGATCATGTGCCTTCATTGAGAATCAGATTCACCCTCATTATACATTCTGAACCTAAATCAAATGTCAACGTTACGGCAGTATTTGCAGCCTTTCTGAAGGCAGCAGAGGAATGCTCCTCCCTAACTGCTCTGTCCTGCTCAGCAGCAGAGCACTGATGGAAGCAGTCTCGTGACTGCCAAGGAACTGGAGCTGTGGGAAGTCCTGCACGTGATCACTCAGTTGTAGTATCCAGATTTTGGAGTCACAAATTTCTTGCGAGCTAGTAGCTGTACTATTAATCCATTACCACTTTTCAATGCAGACTATGCATGCGTTCTGATCCCAAAAACACAGGTGGTGCTCACAAGGGAATAACCAGCGCAGGAGCACCCAGTAGCACACTGTGGCTCTCACCTTAGAATTCAGCATGATTTCAGGAGCCCTGTACCAACGTGTGGCCACGTACTCTGTCAAGAACCCTGTGTGATCATGATCAGGATCTGCAACGCGAGCCAATCCAAAGTCACAAATCTGAATTTAGAGAAATAAATAGGAAAAAAGGCACATAAGACATACATCTTCCAGTATTATAACATTACCAATTCATCACTCCCCAACCAATGATGTAACACCTACAAAGACACTGATGGCAATCTACGCTTTCAGAAAAAAATTCATGCACAAACGTTAGGAAAAATGTTTTGGATCAATTGCAAAGAGTATCCAATCACCATTCAGCGGCCAGAAGAATAAACAGCTTGGGGGAAAAAAAGATGTTCCTGGTGCACAATTTATGTTCCACTATGGGCTTACTGAACAGCACCTCTGCCAGACAGCTGGCAAGATACACTGCTCCAAGCTCTTGGAAAGCCACCAGAGAACAAAGAGTGAATGCAATTAAGATTTCCAGAAAACAAAATTAGCAACCAATACATTTGTAATAAAGGTCAACACCCATTCTTACAAAACCTACAGTCATAACTGCAACTTTGCATGAGAAACAACCTATTGAATCAGGAGATAGGATGGAGAGATTAGAGGTTGTTCAAGGAAGCATAAGCTTAAAGCAAAAAAAAATCCCCCCAAAACTAAACAAAAGCAAGAAAATATTTTTCAACACTGTATCAGGTAAAATGTTTTATCTACCCATGAAAAGAAAAATAAACTCTGATTTAGACTAGTGAGTTCAGCAAAAAGGAAAAGGTGGTTTTGGCTCTACTCTGGTAAGGAGGCCCCATGGCTTTCAGAGCTATGTCATGTCCCCTCTTTCTGGAGAGAAATTAAGAAAACTGGCAGTGTGGAGACAGACAGTGTTCTAGAGCAGAGCAGCTATTCCCTGCTTACCTTCTCAAAGGCCAATGGCGAGATTGTTGAATGGCACATTTGACATGTTCCTACGGTTCTGCTGTCCCCCAAATACCAGCTTATGATTTCCACACAAAGCATATTTGCATGAAAGAATATGTACTCTCAGGAAACAAGGCATCAAATGCAGGAGTGGCAAACAGTTGGGAGAGTCCTCTGCTGTGTATGTTTTATAATATTTACTCTTTTACAGCTAATTGTGTACATTGATTATATTCAAAATGCAACATTATGTTGTAGTCAATAATTCAGTAATGGATAATCCTACCACAGACACAGAAACCTCACTACACCCTGACAGCTACTACTTCATTTTCCTGGAGGGACAACCTGTCTGTGAGACAATTGACAGGCAGGGAAGAAGTGATGCAGCTGACTAAAAGCTACATCTGAAAGACAAGATTCAGCAGATGACTGTCAAACACAGGGTCTGAAGAAAAGGCAGTGATGAATGTCATAAGCCAGGCTGCATGGCATGGCTTTAGCTACATATTAAAAAAGTAAACCCAATGCCCTGAATCCTTGGACAACAAAGCCCAAAAGAACCCTTTTGAACATGTGAAGGTTTTCCCAGGCTACAGAACCAGAGCAGCTGCCTTGAGTGCAATTAGCAGCTTACATAAAGAGACTCAGTACAAATTATCCAGAAGAGTCTCCTCTAAATACAGAAGTAAAGAAACTGCAGAGGACAGCTTAGAGACTTCAGAAAATAATTATGCAGGCAGGCAAAACTATTGTAATCTCTTCCTCCTAACCTCAGAAAAAAAGCTAGATAAGACTACAGGGAAGGAGACTTGTGCAGAACTTTAGTATTACATGTAAGTGAAGTGCTAGGGTTTGTTACTATTAAAACAAAAGAAGGAAGACACTCTCTGGTCCACAGTGAGGGGCAAGAACTGAATTACACAAGGTGTCTGTGAATCTCTCAAGTTGAAAAATGCACCTGGAATGGAAAGGAAGAACAATGACATAGGGAGCTCATTAAAATGACAGAAAGCCCTTGGAAACAGGTTAAGCAGAAAAGAAGAAACACCATTAGTGAAAAAGGCTGCAAGGTTGCAGATGCAAGGAAGAGGGTTTTGGCTGCAGAGCCGACAGACATTTGGCTACAGCAGAGCAAAGGGAAGCTGGAGATCCAGAGCTCTGCCCTGCAGTGCCAGTGCAGGGGACAAGGGAAGCTGGAGAGGCCAGTGCTCTGCCCTGCTCTGCAGTGCCAGGTGTGGCAACCAAACACACTGAACAAAGCAGCTGTTGGAGGGAAGTCACTGTGCCCGTACAAAGAATAACAGGTAGCAGTCAAAGCACAGGAAAAGTTGGTTTCTAGGATTCTCAATCAGAATAAAAACAAAACAAAACAAAAAACAAACAAACAAACAAACAAAAAAAAAGAATATGAGAGCAACATAATGACAAGCAAACATTCTTGGCATTTTGACTAAGTCATAGCAGAGAATAAAAAAACTGCATAATGAAAGACCCAGGTATGTCAGTCAGTGCTTCATGTCTTGGAGAGACAGAACAGATGCTACTGAGAGAGAAGAAATTACTTTCCCCCTAAATAAATAAAAGGCCAGGATCCTATTTATATATGTTGCTTCCACTTTTGGAAAACAATGTTCTTGCAATCAGTATCAGGGATGGTTGGGTTTGTGTTTTTTTTTAAACAGAGATGGCTTAAAATTGGATGAAGCTATCAAGCAGATGGGAAGATTTAGGAGGATCATGTACATATGACCATTTACTAAGCAAATGAAATGACACCCAATGGTACTACTAATATACTGAAATATCTGCAGTTGTATTGTCGAGTAGTCTGTGTCTGTATTTGTATAAAAGGAAACAGAGGCCTCTTTAAGTTTAGTTGTTACTGACAAGATGGTAGTTGAAACAGTTCCATCTCTGGAGTAATTGGTAAAATCCTGAAACAAACAACAGTGTGCAGTTTTCCTTAAAAACCCCTCTCTCGCTGCCCTCCTTTCAAGCCTGTTCTTAGTTCTTTAATACTTAGGAGTTTTCATTGTGCAGACAGAAAAGCACAACTTAAAATATTGCTATTGTGTGTTTGTGTTTTAACTAAGTCAAAGGAGTAGATCCTCTGCTGGAGTAACTTGGAACACTGAAGACACTGCAACATTCTAGATGGGAATCTGTTTAAAATAACTTTGACTTCATTTTCTGAAATATTACTGCCACTTGCCTAGGAAAATTCTATGGCCATGAGAGTTTCTATGGAACGTTTTTCATCTACAGAACTACAAAACAGGTCTAATTGTTGGATGCAGAGAATCATGGAATCATGTGAAAATACTTCTAAAAATGTTGGATACTATTTAGAGTATATTCCAGCCTGTCAGTGGCATGTCAGTATACATTAATCTCATTCATGGGAAAGGTGCCAGCTGCAAAATAGAGGACCAGTATCTTTACTACACAGGACTCTCACTGGAGACAGCAGTTTTCAGGGAATCTCAAATCTAATCTTTCACTGCAAATATGTAACAAGAGACAGTACTTAATTCAAATTATATACTTTCACCAGCTTTCACTCCCCATGTGATAAGTCATCTTTAAGGTCTCAAACACTGAAGTCTGTAGCTTCACCCAAAGAAACAGAAACAGCTTTAGGTTCTGCACTCCTGCCCAGAGCCTTTCTGCGGCTCAAGACAAGCCACAGGGTTCACACATTGGGTCAATAGCGACTCATATATGTTTTCCTGGAAATGAAATCTATAATCCAGAGGTCAAGATCATGTTTAAGGGAGAAACAGAAGCTCTTGTTACAACCTGTAGAACTCTGAGCTCCAGAGGAGAGCAACAGCTCTCTCTCCTAAAGACCATTAACGAAAGAAGCTCACAGCAGTACCTCTCAAGATGAACAAGCTTTCTATTTTCCTTCTTCCAAAAGTGTGATTTTAAACTGGTTCACATAATTGTTTTGAGTTTATGTACAATACCCGACCTTGTACATGTGCCCCCGTACAGAGCTGACACACAGACTTGCACAACAGCCCAAAAGAACAGGTTGGTACAAGTTCAGCTTTCAGCAGATGAGGCCCAACACGTACTTGTTTTGTCTCCAATTCTGCTGTTCAAACTTTAGATGTGGTATTTGTACAGCACCACAGTTCCTGTTAGGTTATGAAAAAGCAAATGCTCCATCATACAGACTCCTATACTCTGTACCAGGGAGCACATATTGCAGTGGCAGACTGCTTGAAAATCTGATAAATTGTAACAGAACACACTATGGTCATATTGTATTATTTCACTGCATGTTGAGCTCACCTTCTTTTTCATGACCAACTTATTTGTGTTAAAACATTGTCTTTTATTATTTTATTGCCTTAAATTACACACAATACAGAGCTACACCCAAACTGGTCTTCCCTGACTCTATCACAGTTATTGTAGATTTAACTCCATTTCTTTCATGGAGGGGTTAATGCCTTTGAAGGGATCTGATGTAATAACAGCTGCTGAAATCCCACAGCAGGAGTCAGAGGTGACCAGCCCAGCAGAGCAGTAGGAAAAGCTGACAAGCAGCAGTGGGAATGTAAAGCAAACCAATCATGTAGCCAGTACTCAGAATGTCACTGGAATTGTGACAAATCTGTACAGCCAGCAACTGCTTCACACTTTGAAGAGGGTTTTTTTGTTTTGCTTGAGATTTGTTTATGGAGAAAATTAGAGCTACACTAAAAAACAGAGGATAATTAGGAGCAACAGCGTGCAACAAACAGTTGTACCATATCAGATCAAGTCCTGTAAAGTCCACAATCCCACTCCACCAGTGGCCAGCAGCACGTACGTGACGGACAGTGTATAACAGGGAACGTACTCCAGTGCCTCTCTCGCCTTCCAGAGGTAGCACTCAATAGCTTTGTTTTTCCTGCAAACTTGCTCTGTGTTTTTTCTGAACTGCAATAGCTACAGTGCTCTGTGATACCAAATTCTACAGCTTAACGATGCTGCAAGTGAACAGCACCTGCTCCTTTCATCCCCCCCAGCCTTTTTCACAGGTAAGGACAGTGAACAACTGTTCTCTATTCACCCTCCCTATGCCACTAACAATGTTATCAAATTCTATTGTATTCTCTCTTTTCCTCATCTTCCAGCAGAGAAGATCTGGGCTAAATAGCTCTTCCTGGTATGGAGAGCAGTACTTTGAAATCCTGGTCTCCTCATTTTCAAAGATATCATAGAGAGCAATGTGATAACTATGATCACACCAAACTGAAGATTCAAAACCAACTGAAAGGTACAGAATGGCATGTTTTCTGTTTTATTCTCTGTTTCTGTTCTGATTCTTCACACTTGGTTTGCTTTACTGAATGCCACTAAGCATTGAGCTGACATTTTCCAAGAATCGTAACAGCTCTAAGCTCATCCTTCTGTAGTATTAACAAGTACAGAGCCCATCGCTGGAAATGCAAATTAGGAACGTTCTCTCTTCAAGTAATTGCTGTGCATTTAAACAGCACTGAATATCACATGCCGCTTTAGTTGTCCAATAACATGAACAATGAAACATTAACAGTGTAAACAGAGAAACCAAAACTTGAAATATAAACAGTTCTGAGTTTACTTTTGAGGTAAACATTCTGCTTCAGATCGGTATTTTCATCCAGCTTTCAAAGAGGCTGTTTCCAAGTCAGCCTCCAGATGGAAACAGTGATGCACTCATTACAGCAGCCTAACAGAGATTCTTAGTCACTCCAATCTTGCTAATTACTTTATCAAACCAAATAGTGTTTTGGCAATCTTTCAAGGGTAAAAAGCACATTAATCCCCAGGAATAAAACAACATTCATGGTTATAGCAGGTAGCTTGTGAAGACCATGGCAGGAGAATTTGTAAGACATTTCGACTCACCTTGAGATCACACGTGGTGTTGAGCAGCAGATTTGAAGGTTTGAGGTCACGATGAAGCACATTGGCTGAATGGATATATTTTAACCCTCTCAGAATCTGGTAAAGGAAGTAACAAATGTGGTCATTGCTGAGGTGTTGAGTCTTTAAGAGCTTGTAAAGATCTGTCTCCATAAGATCTTGCACAATGTATCTGTGAGGCATTAGATGTAAGGCAGCAAAAGAAATGTGGTGTCATGTAAGATACCAACATATAGAACTCTAGAACAATTTTTCTCTTATTTGTCTGTTTTCTGACAATTATGAAACAAACTCCTTGCTTTAGAAGTTTGGAATCCAATCAGTCCTGTTACATGATGCAGTCCCTTACAGAATTAAGAGGCACCAGCATGTGGTCCTCTCAAATTAATCATCATAAACCTCTACTTCTTTATAGTAGAGCTTGATTTTTATTGGAACCTTAATTCATCTGGTTCCTATCCTGCTTGCCAAGAAACAAAGGCTGGTTTTTAAGCTAATGAGTAACAAGCTTCTGAGATGCTTGCAATTGCATAAAAACATGAAAGGTAAAAGATCTGACCATTTCTTAACAGTTTTCTCTGCCATCTCCCCACTTCAAAAATTTCACTGTTCTTCTCTACTAAATATATTTATGCTACATTGACACCGAACACAACAATCCCTCTCTTACCAACATTAAATCCCAGTACTTTTTGCTAAAATTGCAATGAACATTAAAAAATGGAATTTTTTAATCTGTATTGACAGCAATGAGTTAAATAAAATTTCCTTCTCCCATAATTCAATCTGGCTGCAAAACCCTTGGGGTGTAGTTCCTTGATCACTTTTCACTGAAATAGGATTTTGTGAAAACACACCACTCCTGCCATTGCAGTTGGGCTTTCCCATCCTCTCCACTGGCTATTCCCACTAGATCACTCAATTAGGACACCTTTTTCCAGGCACCGTGCACTTACAGCAGTCAAAATGGCCACAGAAATGCAATGTCAGAACCTCACACAGGGCTGAACGCAAACAATATATTGATAGCGTGAAGTGCAAACATTTGACCTGGATTCAATCCAGTTTCTGCACACACGCACTTGGGGCTTGTACTGGGCAGGAACCTGCAGAGACCCGCAAATCCAACAGGGACAAATGCCCACGGACTGGGGGAAATTCAGCTGTGACCCAGCCAGGCCTTGTATCCCTAGCACAGCCTGCCATGTGCCAGACACACACACGAAGTCACAGCTACACAAACCCCAGTCAGTGTGACACGGAGCACAGATCTGTGTGTATGGATCAGGCACCTTTACCTGCCCATGTGCAGTTCCAGACTTTTCACAAATGCATGAAGCACTGCAAGACTGGGGGTTGGGTTTTACTTCATTTTAATTCTTTTCCCCCCAAGATGTACCCATTCTATTCTTTAGGAAAATTTTGGAGAATTATAGCAGTCTGGCCATTTTATTTTCTCATCAAATCAATCAGTTCTAACAGCAGCTCTATTAAGAGCAAATACAGTTTTAGGATTAAGTGACTAAACAAAATCTTTTCCACAATGTACAGTTCTTTGCCTTAGAAGATAGAAATTAACATTTTTCTCCTTTCCTGGAAAAGAAAGAACAAAACTAGTGTTCATCTACATATCACATTCATTTATCTATCTATTCATCTATAAACTGATCAAATATTATTTCTTTCCCTTTCAATTTACAATAACAGAAGCCAACTTCTATTAAAATTTACTAAGGAAGAGGATGAAGAAGAAGAAGAAACAATCAAAGCAGAGGAGGAGGCGACCATCACTGACAACACCTGGAAAGGATACACATCTTTCATTTGTTCAATAGTCGGAGCTCGGATAATGTCATTTATTCCAATAATATTCTCATGCCTGAAGCGCAGTAGGATCTTGATCTCTCTCAGAGTTCTCTGGCAGTATGTCTGATGCTCAAAAGGACTGATTTTCTTTATAGCGACTCGAACTTTGTTGACGTTGTCATAAGCAGAACTAGAAGAGAATCAATAATATCAATTATAAATGGTATTAAATTCATTTAATTCAGAAAGCAAGAATGTGAGTTCAATTGAATGTAAGGGCGGTGCATTTGGTTTACATTTATTTTTATCACATGAAGAGAGGTGACAGGGATACATGTCTTTCAGTTTGGTGAACAGACAAAAATTTAGGTCTCTACAACCACTGGCTTTCCCAACTGACTTGAAGTCTGCTGATTCTTGGGATCCTGGATGAAAGAAGAAGTATTTGTTTTCTTTATCAGCCCGTGGAACAAACAAGTCTATATGCTGTAATCATCAAAAGTTTGAGCAAAAAGTTCATCTTGAGTTAAGCCATTCACATGGGGCACAGAAAAGCCTTCAGAAACCATCTTTCCAGCAGCAGAATTCCACATCCTGTGTCTAACTCCTGCAAGTAATACCAGTTGTCACAACTTTTTACTCCTCCATTGACCTACACTGTCAGCACCTCCACAACAGATATGGAAGAACAAAAGGGATGGAGAATTTGTAAAAACACCTTTCCAAGTTCGGTTCCAAAGATAACAGAGTTGGAGAGGAGAAAGACGTGTCCGGGTACACACGTGGAGGGGAGGCAGCAGCAGAGCAGGGAGGGATCACGGGGGTCAGGACCCACACGAAGGAACACACTGGCTGCTACATCCACCGCACTGTCATTCTAGGAGCTCAGAACAGCATTCCCAGCTGCACCCATGAAGCAGGCTCAGTATCTCTGTTCAACGTGCCTACGCTTTCATGAAGAATATCACAGCCTGAGTCTAATAAAAAGGTTCAGTAAAACACACTCCAAGATCTGGACTCAGACTATTATTTACTAAAAATGTTATGAATCCTTACAAGTTTTAGGATGTTTTCTATGGTCTTGTTTATATGAATGACAAAGCATCTCATTGTCATAACTTCTACTTGTATTAAAAGTATATGGTAATTTAATTAATTAGAATTTAAATGTGTATATGACTCTTGTTCCTTTCAAATTTCTTTTTGCTCACGACAGCATTGTTTGGAAATTAAAACATAATCAAGCCTACATTCCATACCCTTCTGTAAGCCTCAACTATTTCATATAAAAAAATAAGCATACTAGGCAAAAAGACTTTACATCCCAGTGATTTTCTATAATCTAGTCCCATAACATTCTTTGAAACTCTCTTAACTGGCCTTACTTTGCTGAGATATCCAGGCAACTGGTGACCAGATAAGCAGAATAAAATACAAAAATCCAATTAGAAAAGAATTCCTAAAAGGAATTCAAATGCCTGACCATGTCAAGGCTCTTCTACCACTAAGCAGAGATATGGTGCAACAAGGTGTTTTTGAGACACTATTGTCACCACTGGATGCAAAACTGTCCAATGTTTCTCACTTTCGTTATTAAAATTGACATATAATGTGTGCTGTCAGTAAGATCTTCATACAGCTCACACATATGTAATATCCTTTTTGCATGGTTTCTCCACAGGATCCCTCTGACCTGCCTGGATCCCTAAACCCTGGTCTGTACCCACAGACTGCACCATTTACTTGCCTCTAGAAACACTGAACTCGGGTGGCTCCAGCGGGTGCTTTGAAATGCCACATGCTGAGCAAGTATTCATTTCATTACAACTGTTGCTGTTGCATATGTATAGATAACACATTAGCAGTTCCTAAGTCCCAAAATAGATAATAACCAAGTGCAGTAAGTGGAACTTGGCATTGCCTTCAAGAGCACTTTGGCTACAGTAATTTCTGAGCTCATCACCTGCGGTGTTCACAATGTACCAGTAAGGCAGGTCACAAGCAGAAAAAAAACAGAAATAACTCTGAAGCCTGAAGAACCTGGATTGGGGAAAGAAAGTAAAGAATTCTATGGACCACTTTATCATTATAAACAGACCTCCTGCCTCCTCCTTTATATTGACATGAGCATTTTTTTCTCCCACAATGCAGAATCTTACTTCCTCTCAAAGGACTGGGCAGCAGCAACTATACAGAGCAGAAACCAGCAAAATGTCAGTATTTACCAACTGATGATGCTTAAAATAAAAGCTCCCCATCTCTTTCAATAGTTGATAAATCTCTCAGTTACTGCTTCTCTAGCAGAGGTTGATTACTGTTAAAAATATGCA
The DNA here is from genome assembly GCA_035583155.1 of Acropternis orthonyx. Taxonomy (NCBI): domain Eukaryota; kingdom Metazoa; phylum Chordata; class Aves; order Passeriformes; family Rhinocryptidae; genus Acropternis; species Acropternis orthonyx. The sequence goes on along the minus strand of JAWWEU010000037.1, from coordinate 6,096,916 downwards.
TCTTTCTTTATACAGATTAAAAGAACTTGAATTCATCAATTAAATATACTAGTATTTCCTCTCTTGTAGCTGTTTCACTTACAGTTCCTGAAGCATTTTCTTAGCGAGAGGTTTATGCTCTTCTTTAGAAAAGGATGGATAATTTCACTTTCAGATGGTTCAACCTTGAAACACATGATTCAGTGAGGAAAAGAAGCTGAGTAGTTGCAGTAGAGATGCAATGAACTTCCTCTCCAGGGTACCTTCTCGATACAGTTATCTTTCTGTTTGCATCACATCTCCCCACACTAACACAGCTAAGCATGCATTGCCTCAGCTAAGGGGAGCAAAACTGAAATACTGCCTGTTGAAACATTAAAAGGGATGCTGGATTTACTTCTGTTGTCACATTTTTTGAAAGATGAGCCTTTCTGTAACTTGATTAAACATACAAGGAATTATCTCAATTCCTATGAGCAATAAGCTAATCATACAAGCAGTAAGGCATACTTGTTTATGCATAATACTTTAAATGTCATGCACAATACAGGTACACTGAGAATCTGTATTATCTTGTTAACATCATTTCACATTCTCAGCCACAGCTCTCAAAGCAAATATGGCTTTAGGTAAACTCTGTGTCCCTTTATAAAAGTGCTTTTTCAATTTGACACGTGCTATAGAAAACTGTGAAAGCTACATATTAGACTGAACTTCAGTGGAACTGAAGAGTCCTGCTACCACTAGACCCTATTTGGTCTATAAAGCCATATAGCAAGAACTACTTCACTAACCAGGAAACACCATAAACTATCAAAATTGGGTCCTCCATAGGCCAAACTGAGCCATTTCCCAGTTTCCTCCTCCGTTCCTCACAGTCTCCATCCAACCTGCCACCAACACCAGATTTACCCACTCCTCTCCAAAACTCTGCTGAAGAAATATGGTGCTCACGGTATGCATTAGTAGTGTTTGCAAATGAAACCATTATCAAAGTGAAAACCCAACCCCACTCTGCATCACCCCCAGCAGCCCATGTACCAGCTTGTCACTTGTCATTAGGGTTCATCTCAGCCGCAATTGGTATTAGAGAGCTCATTTTGTGACTAATAGTCACTCCTGCTCCCCCTGCAGTCCGACCAGGAACAGCTCCACGTACACATCCCATCTGCCTCCCAGCACATCCTAAATTTAGATTATTTGCATTCTGGGAGTGCTGTCCCAGTGTGCACAGTGTAATCTACTTGTCTGGGCTGTCAGCTTCTACTAAACCTCACAACAATTGTTTATATTTGCACTGAAGCAGTTAATTGGGACAACTTCTGAAGGCAGAAACCTTATTTTATCTTGACTTCTTTCCAGAGAAGATGAAAATCTGTAAAGTGGGAAATAACAGTTCACATACTAACAACTTTTAGAGTGCTAGTTTATAGCTTTTAGTTTCTAATTGATAAGCACATGGTACTGATCACTGTCCACAGAACTGTCCCTTTGTCTGTGTTATTCACATTATGATGATTCTAGTCACCAACACTTTAAATATTCACAAGGATTTATTTCCACCCCAACCATGTGCAGCTTCACAAGCTGAAGCAACCATTCAGCTGCAAGTGCTATTTATCTGTAATGTGATAAATTTAAATATAGATTTTGCAACTACCCAACTCCAGTAGCTACAATATTATTCCTATTTCAAGCTGTGGTTACTATCCTGTGACAACCTGCAATACCTCTATTTAGATGCTTTTGCAACACCTTGTGAAAATCAATATAAGCCCTCACAGTACAATTTATCGTTCCTAATTTTAAGTGTCTTGTAAATTTATAACAAAGTACTGACTAAAGCAAAGCATCATGCACAGATGTACAAAATAAACAAATGAGCATTTATAATCCAAGAAGTTGCATCACACAGCTTTCAAAGTCAGTTTTTAGTCTCGTATTGCTCCGGTACCAACTTCCTTTTTAAACAGAAGTCCAGGGCGGGGCTGCTTCCAAAAGCAGTGACCAGAAAGGCACAACAAACTGCGAACAGCAGGGACTTCTCAGCCATCGACATGAGCCCCTCTCCCGTTAAGTGCTTCCCGGGAAGGAGAGCTTTTCACCAGGCACATCTGGGCGGGCGCCAAAGCTCAGCTCCTTCCACACGCACTGGCTGCCGCACGTCCTTCCACCCATTCCTATTCCTCGCATGTTTCGTTTCGGAGCAGAGCTGGAACAAGCGAGAGCACGCTGCAGTTGCCGGAGGGAAAGGAGCCAGCTCCTGGCAATCCCCGCATCCCACAGAGGGCGGGGCTCTTCCCACAGCCACTGCAGAACACCCGCCTGCTGCAGCGCACCCCCTTCCCCAGAACGCTCCGCTGCCGCGCTGTGCCTGCGGGGCTCACCCCCCGCGGGATGCTCTTCCAACACCGAGAGGATTATTCACCTCATGGCTCTTTCGCAGGCTGCTCTCAGCGCACGCATAAATACACACAAAATACACAGTGCTACCGGCAAGCATCTTAATTACAACTCTAAATAAAAGGCTGATTTGAAGTTTAAAAAGAATTATTTTTTTTTTATGAGTAGCTTTGTGTTACTGCGGAAACAGGATTCCAAGGGCATATCCAGGGATAAGAATCTTTCTGAAATACTGAGTAATTCTGCTTACACTCAGAATAGGAACGGCAAAAATAATTCCCAACGAGCAAGCTGATCTATGGAGATCTTCAGTATTTTCATTCAGTCTACATTTAGCTCAATCACGGACATTTCCACAACATGCTGACATCTATCAAGGTACAATGCAAACAGCTTAAACTTATTTCTAAGGTTGCTGTAAATAAAATAACAGTATTATGATATAGTCATAACCAGTAGTACCATAACAGACTGTTCACTACAACTTTTAGGGGTGGGGGAGCTGGTGGTAGGAGTGGGATTTATAGAGGGGACTGGCGTTTTTTGTTTGTTTGGGGCTTTTTTTTTTTTTATAAACAGATAGTAACCCTTCCAGATTCTTCAGAATAATTAGTTTTTTATTGCAGGTGATTAAAACACAGAACAGCTACAAGCGTATGATTCTTTCAATAAAGAGAAAATACTGGAAAAAGGATAAAAGTAGTCAACAACAGTTTCCAGTTTGAGGACATTGAGTAATGTGTCATTTTTATACTGCTGAATTTATTTTTTGTAACCAACTGTAAACACCTATGTTTATAAAAATATTTGTTACTTTGCTCCGTTTATTTATAATATTTTGAAGATAAATAAGTATATTATTCACAAGACCTTTTTTAGTAGCTCTAACTTACAGAATCAGCACCTGGTTTTCAAAGGAGTAAATGCCTATTCATATTAGGATATATTTGCCTTGTTTCAACCAACCTCAATTTATGAACAGACAACCCATGTCTTGCTCAGAGTTTTCCTTTTGATTTCCTAGTTCAATAACAAAGCATCTCCCCAGGTTGTCAGCTGTGAATTCAGGAAATAAACTATAAAAACAGGGGCATCTTTATACACTTTTACTTTTCTCCATTACAGATTTAGTTTTACAGACTAATTCCATGAAAATGGAGGGCTACCTATGAGATTCTTTAAAACACAACCAAACAAAAGCCCCTCAGCCTTAAGGCTCTAGTTGCTTTTCAAGAACCAAGAGATAAAAGCTTCTAGAGGAGCACCATGTACTTTTTCATCCTATTCTGAGAGCAATAGTCAAATAAGTTGCAATTCAGCACTCTTGAATCACGGATTGGTTATGTTACAGACACTCCCCATTGATGATTAAAAGACAGCTGTATGTATTATCCTCTCAGTCTTTGGGAAACATGCATAAGCACTGACAGCTTATAAAGAAAGAGGCCAAAAATCATGAATTCAAAATTGAGATCCTTCAGAGTAAGTGACATACAGATCCCCACAGACACTGATACCCACTGACAACTCAGCCTCACTTTCTTGCTACAAAAATGGCAGCAGGGGATGACTGAGCAACAAGGGAACATTAAAATAACTATACAGGAGATGTGATCCAATTTGCAGTAGGCCTGACCTGAAAACTTCTAACTGCATGCTATTTGAAAATCTTGGGATTGGTTTGGGGGTTGTTTTAAGCAGTTTTTGTCAGGATTCTAGTCAATGGATAGACTATTGCTTTGGGCTTGAGAAAATACAAATCCCTGTTTCTAAACCGTATATCATGGGCCCTCTGCAAAGCAACTGTCACACTTCCAAGCTCCTCATGTTCTATATATATATATAAACATCCATATTGCTAACCCTTTTTGTCTGTTGCTCATCCATAAATGATTGCTGCTTTGCCTTTGCTTTGTTTTTTATTAGAGAAGATTGCTAAATAAACTATTTTTGTTTCATATTTCTTATAAAGTTCATTTTTTCCCCTTTTCCAACCAGGGGGAAAAGAACTGTAATTTCTGAACCAGCGCCCTTTATTTTACCACAACTCCACAGCAAGATGCCCACTTAACCACTGCAGAACTGCTCTATCACACTTTTAGTTAACCTCTAAATCTTACTGGGTCAAACTGGAACAGCATTACTTTCCCCTTTATCACCTACTTTTTCAGTCACTTTTCTCATCACAATAAAAATCAATCTTAACAAGGAGGCTTTCTGCTACAATTATGCCAACTCCTTCCTCCCATGGCAAAGGTGAATAATTACTCTGAAGTGATTTTACTCACATCTTCTGATCTGCTACAGGTTATTGCCCTTCAAGCCACAAAGGCTTAAAGCACTTCTGAAAGCCTCCTATAGGAGACTTGCTTTCATGATCTGCCCAAATAATCCCAGTTGAGACTGGTAAAACACTGGCATAGGTTGGGCAGAGAAGCTGTGGCTGCCCCATCCCTGCAAGTGTTCAAGGCCAGGTTGGACAGGGCTTGGAGCAACCTGGGCTAGT
>JAWWEU010000037.1:6061283-6082002 GCA_035583155.1 Acropternis orthonyx | reverse complement strand
CGGGGGGCGGGGCCGGGCACTGCGGTAACCGCAGCCGCTGGGGAGGGGGCGCGGCGCGCGCGCGTCACGTGGCGCGCGGAGCCGGTCACGTGGCGGGGGCCCGGGTAGGCCCGCGCGGCGCCATTAGAGAGGCGTGAGGGGGCGGGCGGGAAATGGAGCCGGGCCCGGGCCGCGCCCGCAGCGCCGGCCCACGGCCCCCAGCCCAGAGCTTACAGCCCCGGACCCCCGCCCCGGCCCGGTCCTCGCCCCGGCCCCCCCTGAGGGAAGCGCGGGGCTCGCAGCCGCTGCTGTCCCGCAGCGCGGGGCTCCTCACACGGGAGCGGAGCCGCTCAGATAAGGGCGAGCTCAGCTCTGGCATCCCCTGACCTCGTCACCGCTTTTCACGCGTTGTTTTTACACGGAGCTTCGTTTTCCTGGCTGGTTCGGCTCTGGCTGTGCTCTGGTTCGTGCCCGTCCCACAGCCCTGGCGGTGCCCCGGGTCAGTCCGCACGGCACACTGGCACAGCCCACCACCCTTGACCACCGGGCTGTGGAAGCAGTTCCTAATCCTGCATCCCGGTGTCACAGTCCGCAGCCAGAAGCCGTTCCGTGGCTGCCCCGTGGCTCCCAAGGTTCTCCCTGGTGACGCTTTGCCCTGTTCCATCTTTCGGCATTGCTCTCAGAGCTGCTGAAGTTTTCACCACTGACATCTCTGCTGCGTCAGGCCTGTCTTTGCCTTGAAGAGCAACATAATCTAAAAAACTAATAAAGTCCTCTCTGTATTTAACAGACATTCAACCCCACATCTCTCGGTTTTGTGTATTTGAGTGGGATAATGCTTCTGATGTATTTACTTTTACTTGTGTATAATGTTTTCCTTTCAACGGTGTGTTCCTCTGCACTTTAGAAACACAGCGTTCTTTTTCTCAGATATTATAGACAGCAGTGAATGCAAGTGTTTAAATTTTCTGAAACCAAGGAAAATATTATTTAAAAGGTTCTCTCAACTCTAAAAGTGAAATTATGCTTACAGTTCTGATTACATACATAAATAAATCTGTCATCAGCAAATGCAAAACAAATGATTATAGAGAATCTAGCTTAAACACAGCCTGTCACAGCAAATTTAATTAAAAACTGGCACGTATCTAGATTATTTTCTACCTGCACTGGGATGTGCCTGATCAAAAAGGAAACCGACCAGGCAGGCCAGGAAATTGTGGAAAGACTGTCAGCTCCTTTGAGCGCTGTGTTCAAATATATGTCTAATCCAATTAAACCCAAATAGGCGGTCAGAGGCTATGGGATGCTTTCCCAACAACCCCTCCCGTGACAGAACTCGGTGCGCGTATTTCAGGGAAGTTCTGCCGTTGCTGAGAGCAGACAGGAGTGGGTATCAATTGCCATTCAACCTACTTAGATGCACTGCCAGTGCCTGCACTTAACGTTGGGTCCTTTGCCTCAACAAGGAGACACTAAAGCCTCAATTCTGGAAAGAACATAAATGTGTTTTAAGCAAATTGTTAGTTCCGTGCTCAAAGTAAAGGGCTGTGTTGCGGGAGAAGAGATGGTACTTACTGAAAAATGATGGCAGATAATGAGAAGCAGGAGGAAAAACAACCCTTTTATTTCAGACAGGAATCAAAGCACTGCCAAGAAGAGTTTGTCTGAGCAGAAACACTCTCTGCAGTTCAGCAGGTATATTAGGAAACAGCTAAACCATGCAATCAGTCGGTGTAAATATGCCATGGTTTGGACTATCTCCATGTTCATATCAAGTGCAGGAGTCACATGGATGAGCTCATCCTGCAATCCCGGTCTAGAAATTCCCTGTTATTGTTACACATATCTGCTTTAACTGGTAATTTGTGTTCTGTGAATAGGTCTCTCAAAAAGTGAACATCGTCCTGGGAAGGCCTGCGAGCCCTGGGGTCAGCACTGTGGGGTTTGGGCCAAGGACAAACACCACAGAGCTGCCCTACAGTGCCACTCATTCGCAGGGATTTCAGATTTCTGTGCTAATTTAAATCTGACCCCACATCTCCCCACATCATCATCCATCTATTAGTTTTATTCTTTGTCTGGGACATTGAAGCCGTGGCTTTCAGGGTGGCTGCTGCAAGAGTATGGCATTTGTTTTTGGAGCAAATCAGTGTGCCCCTGAACCTCCCCATCATCCCAACAAAACACAGGCATTAAGTATATACGATTTTCCCAGCAGTATTTAAAGAGACCTCAAGCCTTTGTGCGGGGGTGACGAGAGAGAGAAATAAGACACGTTAAGATGTTTTATAAAGATATATTTTAACTTCTAAGGCACTCAGGAACCATGGTGATGGTTCCTGAAATTGCTTAGATATGAGCTCTGATCCACAGGGAACTATCCTAGGATTCAGGAAGAGCATCAGATGCTTATAACTGCTAGTCAGTACCTACCTGGGTTTGACTGAAGGGGTGACATAGAGCTGAAGTCCCTTGAGATCTTCATTTGAATGTCGACCACTGCTCTGACGGTGTCAAGGGACCTCAGTGAAAATGAGGGTCTCGCTGGAATCTCACACTGTTGGGAAGTTAAAAAAACAACCTCTCACCCAAATTGCTGGGTACCTGATGCCAGAACAAATTTACTTTCCCCCCCCAGTATTTCCTTTTTTCTCCATTCAATGTTCTGATGGGGTTTGCAGGGGGCTTATGGTGGCTTAGGCAGCACGCAGTCAAAACTAGTAAACAGATTGCTGTGGTTGTTCTGTGCATGCCAAGGGGAGCACAAAAGATTATTAATTGCAGAATGATACTGTCAGCAACAGCTTTGATCCTGCACTGGGCATCCTCCTGTCACTGTCAGAACCTGTCACTGTTGTAGGAGATGTCTTGTATTATCTATCATGTTCTGGGGAGATCTGCTGTTCACAAATATAATTGGAAAACACAGTTGCAATTTCAAGTCATTTTTACGTTCCTTGGTTTTGAAACACATAGTTTACAATTATACTCTAAATATCCCATAAGGGATCCATTTTGCACCAACCTTAAAAGCTTATTATATAATTCTAGCAATTTGAATTAATATACTGACATTTTGTTGCTGTCTGTGTAAAATTAAGTTGCTTTTATTTTTCATCTGCAGTAGCAGCAGCATCCAGGCACTGTCCTGCAGTTCAGTAATGGAAATTTCCCAGCCTCAAAGCACACTCTGTCTCAGTCAGCTGCAATAAAACTCTGAGTGATTTCAATATTGTTGTGTGCTTTACTTGTCCTCAGTTATCTGGAGCTTGTATCTCTTGAAAACCAGCTACTCCTCATGAGGTTGCTTCATCTTGCCCAAGACTTAAAACTCAGTAAACAAGCTGGGGACGATAAGAGACAAAGAGGTATTTTACAGGACTGACAAAACAAAAAATATATACAGTCCATATTTATACAGAGTGTTGCAGTGACTTGTGAGTCGCCACTGAGGTCCTGGTACATGACCCCTGTTTTCTTGTGCTGAAGCTTTGTGCACTGGCAGGCTATTAAGTTCTTACAAAAAGATTTAGCTAGTACATAATATCAATCTTTTGATCTCTGTATTTCTGGTATCATTGATTGCTAGGAAAATAGAAAACAAACAAACAAAAAAGGAGATAAAATTATTACAAAACCTCAGAAACCTAATAATTTACAAATACTAAACCATGCAGCCTGTTTCCCCCACCTGTTCTCTGTTCAGCTGTAGGCAGGACAAGTGATGCCTCCAGCAGAGGCAGAAGTCAAAGCATGCAGAAGCAGGATTAATAGGGTTTTATGTTGCCCAGATATTGCAGTAGCTCCATTTTTAGTACTTCTTTCTAAAACATTTAGGGAGCATTTGTGATGAAGAGGTTGACTGATGTGAGGACGGGAGAAATGGTGATGCAAGAAAGAGTGAAAGCGAATATGGCAGGGAAGAACATAAACTGAAACTAAAATGACCAGGTAGTGGGGCTGAGCAACGGGAGCAGAAGGGTCGTAGCTGGAGGGGGGATGTCCAGACCCCACTGCCTCCCACTTTGTGCAAGTGAAGCCCTGGCAGACACACAAGTCCCTTCATGGAGAACCGGTTTGGGGAATGATGCCAAGCCTTCTAGAAAGAGCTCACCAGGACTTGTTTTCCCTGACATCACTGTCTGCTGGGGTGACATCCATCACAAGCACACGTGTGGCCAGTGAATGCGATGGCACAGGTACATCCCACCTGTCTGCTGCTGTTAGATTTAGTCTAAAGGATGGGCAGTGGCTGAACAGAAACAAGTGCCAAGGGACAGTACACTAATGGCATTCTGAGATTTTCACCTGAAAGTCACCAAGGTTGAAAATTCAGCCACTATTGATACAACATCACATGACAAGTGTATGGAATGCCTTTAGGAGCAAGTTGGAGGCTGTAGCACAGATTCTGAATATAAGGTTCCACATGCAAACTGAACCGTCCTACTGAGCTTTCCTGTGAGATCACATGGAAACAGGATTCCCTCTTCTCCTCTGCTGGGCGAGTCCTGGCCTTGCTGACACGGAACTGCAGAAGAGGCACCTCCAGATTTATGTCTGAGACACGCTGCAGGCACCTGCAGGGGAATCTGCATCTTTGCTCTCTAAGCTGCACCTGTGCTGTGGGAGGGAGGGGAGGCATCAGTCTCTTTTCCTTGCACTTTGTCCAATCCACTAACCTGACAACCCAAAGAGTCTGTCCTGCTTGTTTTTAATAGATATTGTATATATTACAGACATCCATTTCTTCAGTCCAAAACTGATGAATCATCATTCCTTAAAGCAAACATTTCTTTTGCAATTTTGCATATCTGTGGCAGATAAAAGCTGTACAGAGAAGAGAGGTTTCCTGAAGGAAATGGTGTCACCATATTTTGAAAAAAAGAGCCAAGCTGTTGGAATCTGTGTTGCATTACAGGGTAATGCAATACCTCTGAGCACTTCCTGTTTATCATGAGAGATACAGTTTTCACCACATCATAAAACTTTCGAGCATTTGTTAATAAACACTCCTAGAGAAAAAATAATATCCAAATATACAACCCCTGTGGCATCTGTCATTATAAACAAAAGAAGGTTTTCATTATATGTATCAGAGGACTATTTGAGGGAGAGAAGCAGATTTTGAGGACCCCATCCACCTCCTGCTGAAGGCCATGTTGCATCCCTCATTGGGTCATTGCACCCCAGCACATGATTCTTCTTTTATATAAACAGCAATTCGTTTGAATGAGCAAATGTAATTTTTCCTATCATCATTTGTCGTTTTTTTAAACAATGTAGGGAGACAGAGAACGAACATCTGCAGAGTTGCAGCACAAGGTCTTGTATGATAATGGCAAAAGTAAGGTTTGCTTCTAACAGCAATGGTCTGCCAGTGCTGAGGTTCCCCATCAAACACACAGGCTGCGCAGATGTTCACAGCGGTGCTGTCTCGCTGTGTGGCCTTTCTCACTAGACAGCTTTGTTGCCTCAGTTAATTCTTCTGGATAAATTAACCTCGCTGGAAGAAGCAGAGCTGGGGAGCAGAAGGGTGCAGATTTTTCGACACCAGCAACCTTGATGTTGCAATTTGCACCTCCATCAGATAAAATCTTTGGCAAGGAAATGCAAATTATTGTGACTGATTCAGAATGTTTTTTGTGATCGTGGCTCGGACTGGATCTGCAGCTGACAGCCACATGGGGTGGGGGAGAATTCTAGGTTTCTCTCAATTCCATAGGGAATAAGCATTTTGGTAGGTACCCGTACAACAACGGTGCTGAACAGTGAGACACAGGACAGGCTTGGGCCTCTGACAGCTTCACCACTGAAGGAGGCTTGTTAATTTCAGAGCAAACTACAGGGCTTATAAGTTTGTTCAAGATGGAAGTATCTGAACTGCAGTTTCACGTAGTACAATCCTGCTGCGGGGAAGTTCAAGATGGGTAATGACTGTGTACAATTCTTATTTCTTTCAATGGCTATAACATTTCAAACTCTGCCACACAGACTGTTTTAAGTTAGACCAGGGGAAAGATTGAATCTCAAAGATGTTCCCTCCAGCTACCAGTACTAGATCTAGCAAAATTGAATTAATAATTAAGACATTTGTAGCTTTTTGGATTTTGAAAGTTTTAACAATGGGAAAATTATCTGGCTCACATTATCCTTGTCTTACCTGACATATGGTGGTTATTACTGCAGATATGAAGAGCCTCATGATAAGAGATGCCTTCTGTAAGTGCAATACATCCACTGTAATCAGGCACTACATTTATCTTACTGCATTACTGAGTCTCTGGGTTTTGTACAAGTGACACAAAATTGTTGTGAGGATCTATCAGCGTCCTGCATCTCAACTAACTTTTCAATATGATGTCTCATTTCCCACTAATGTTAACAGCCAAACTGAATCCCTGGCCTGGAAATCCTGAGAAAAAAACCAGTAAGCACTGCTTTAAAAAAAGAACAAGAGAGAACACCACTCTTTATGAAGGATATGGCCAAATATCTGTAGGATGATGCTCTGCATCCAATTTTACATTTACCGTTAATGGCAGCACGGTAAGATTAAGTGATTATTCTCTGCCAAACAGTACGTGTGGGGGAGCAGACAGCAGATGTGCAGCCACTTAGCCTATGCCTTGTGCACCAGACCGTGGTATGGAAATGCACGTGGATATTTAATTCTTATTCAAGTTTCTTGGATTTATGAGTCTGGGGAGTGCAGATGCTGCCGAGAGAAACGAGTGTTTATTAGCACAGGAGCTGTGCTGGCCTTTCCTGCAGAGAGGCAAAGTACCCCCGCCTAGAGAAAATGGATTAAAAGGGGGCAGCGCACCACTCTCATGTCCCATTTACCTTGGTGAAGTGCAGCTGGATAAATGCCAATGTATGGATACATTTCCACTATGAACTCTGAACAGCTTTTACTGCTGCTTATCACAGATGATAAAATGCAGCAGCTGTCCTTTTATCTAATCCCAATTTAGAGAAATGTATGTCTAAATAAGGGACATAAGCAAGACTCCACCTTCAGGGATAGCTGCGTGGATCCACAGGAACAAACCCTTTAAGAGCTAAATCAGGAAGATGGGATCATCATCCTGTATTCAAGCATTTTTCCAGTGCTTGTTGCAGCAACCTTCTATGGTTACTCTGCACATCTCCTCTTTCCTCCTTGCTTCCCCTTCCAGGACTCTTCCCCGTGCCAACATCCTCCTGGGCTCTCATTCAGTCCTGCTGTGTGGGCTGGTGCTGCTGGGTGACCTTCCTTCACCCATCCAGTCACTCCCCCTGGTCAGGCTGTGCCCTTTTGAGGGAAGCCCCACCTAGGAGGTGACGTGGCAGCTTAGGGATCACACAGCAGTGAGGCATCCCCCAGAAGACCCCAAATCTGCAGTGAAGACCCGATGTTCGTACCTCTCCCCCTCTTTGCAGTTCCAGTCTCCATTCCCACAGTGTCCAATTCTTCTCCTTTCCTGGGCTGGTATGTTTTTTACTGAATTCATTTTCTTGCAGTTTACTGAGCTGCATGAGCTCATTAAAGAGCCAGACAAGCACCAGACCTGTACAAAGAAAGCAGCAGGGCTGGAAGCACAAGCATCGTTTTGATACCAGCAGTCCTTTGGATTTGGCTCAGCTGCCAGGTGATATCATCCCTAAGACGAGTTTCAGCTCTAAAACAGAGAGGTTTGACTGCGCTTCTGAGAAGCCTCCAGACACTTCTCTTGCCTTTGCCATCCTTTGCTACACTTTTCTGTTCCTGAAAAATGCAGGAAAAAGGAATCATGAAGACAGTTTTGTAGTGACTTCCTTACCACCTCCTTTCTGCTTGTCCTCTGCCTCTCCTGTTTCTGCCATTTACCCTTCCCCAAAGTCTTTCTGCTGTAATTCCCCATGCTCCTGGTGGCTTTGTCCTACTACCTCACAAGCACCTGTTTTCCCTTAGAAATGTCCTGCTCATCCAGGGTCTTCTTCCTTGCGAACACACTGCACAAGCCAGAGAGACAAATGCAGGCTCCTTTCTCTGGACAAGTGTTCAAAACAAAAAAAAAAAAAAAAAGGTCTTACACAATCCCCAAGACATGCGCATTACTCACCAAAACAATCCTGGGGATCCTATTTCTGCCCCTCAGCACTCCAGTAGCACCAGTGCCCTGAAGGCAGGACGCAGTAAGGGCTGTGGGGGTACAAACCCAACTCTGCAATGGAGGGCTCTGCTTTGTGAAATGATCAGAAACTGCCCTGCTGTGAAGGACAGAAGTATCTTGCTGTGTTTGTTTTGCGATGTGGTCTGATCATTTATACTTCTGAATTAATATAAATAACAAGGTAGAAGCTTTCCAGATAGAATCCATTGCTAACTCTCCTTCATTGCTCTATTCTTGTTCCACACACATTAGGAAGTGCACATTGTCTGGTAAATCAAGATATTAGAAACAAATAAATGCCTTTATATTGTAAGAAAAAAAAAAAACCCTTTCTAGAAATACTGTAGAAGCAGTCACATCCTCTATTTCTGTCTTTTATAAAAGGCAGGCTGTGTCTTATTATCATCAAGGAAGAAGTAAACAAATGTAATTTAATCAGTTCTGTCTTTTGTTGATTTGCATCAGCCAGAATAAAAGACAAAGGCAGAATGGAAAACAGCAGCTTTGTGCTAAAAGTTTGAATGCACAAAATACTTCTTTCTCCAGCTGTCAAACATTAAAAAACGCTCTGCATACCAGTAATAATAAAAGTGTCAAACAATTGACCACAATGGGAGTCACAGTGCTTCATTAAAAGCTCTAAAGCAGAGCAGAAAAGCTTCCAGCCGTTTGCTAAACAGAACTAAGTGCTCAGATACTTTCAAAAAGTGTCAGAAGATGCTTTCATCTAGTCTAGTCAGGCAGATAAATATCTCCTTGCTTATTCCAGCCCTGTCTCCGAGCTCGTGCTGCTTCACCAGCACCAGCTGCGTGTGCCACTTGCTGTGCTGGGGCTGTGGCACCTCTCAGAGCGCCGCAAGAGGTTAATGTCCTCCCCAGCGAGGAGGCTCCATTGCGTGAGGTGCAGGGATTTAATCAGTAATTTTGTATTTACATATGTAATTATGTATTATTTGGAGAACCTAACCTATTTGTTCAGCTGACGGGTGATGTTGTGGTAAGGAATTTCAGCAGACAGGATATTTATAGATCCTTTATCTCTATGTACAATCAGAGCTAAAACGTCAAACAATACCCCGAATGAAGGGTTGTTTCAGTTCAACTTTTCCCCATTGTTGCTTTTCCATTTTTTTTTTCTCCCTCTGTCTGGTTACTGCCTAAAAGTTGGCAGTGAGAGAAAAAAGGGAATGTGACTCACACTGACAACTTCATTTGCTATAAGAGACCTCAGTAATTGCTCTAACCCACTTACAGGAAGGCTACCCCTCCTCTCTCTTCCTCCACCCTTAGACAGACAGAGGCCACGCTTGTAACAGGAGCAGCCGGCTGCTCTCAGGGTCATGCCATCGCTTATGGAGTAGCCAGGCCTCTTTCTTTTCACTTCTCTTCTTCTGGATTTTAACCCCTCACAAGAATTTAGAGCAGCTTCAGTTTAAGGGGCATCTTCCTGCCGCGGATTTGCCACGAACCCAGTAGCCAGGGTTTGCAAAGGGCTCCCGGCTCAAGCGCAGCAGGGATGAGGTGGCTGCTCCCACAGCACCGGCAGCTCCAGGACAGAGCTGCTGAGGAGCCAAACAACTGTCACCTTCTCCTTTCCCTATGGGGTGGGGGCAGGGAATGGTAAATAGGAACAGGAGAAGAATCAGCACAGTGCCACGGAGCACGCTACCAAAATATATTTTCATTTTTACTTACATAATCAGCACGAGAGCAGCATTCGTAGTGAGGTGGTGGAACAGATGGCAGAGACTTAGTTTTCAGCAAGACGTTAATTAACAACAACTCTGGTTCCTGCTAGGGAAGGGGGTTTGTTCTGCTCTAGCAGCATTAAGATGGGTGCTTACTACATAAGACAAAGCTCAGTTTCCCCAGACAGAATCGTGATCTTTGTATTTCTATTTTTCTATTACATCCCTGTTGACTTTCCCAGGATACTCTCTAAAACAGAGCAACATCCCAGATGCAAAGCCTTACTAAAAACCATCCTGTCTGGGTCCTAGCAGTAGCTTGGGATTCTCCTTGCGAACACTTCTGAATGTTCTGGGGACATATAAACACAAAGAGGAAAGAGGAGAAGAAGAGTTAATATGATTAAGTGAGAGAGCTTTGTGCAACTTGCACTGAGGGTGAAGCTTGTGTTATATACAGATATGATTCAAGCTTTCTTAGATGCTCTGCACTTCCCTCTGTTCCACACACTTGGAATTAACATCTTCAGCACACTGATGCAACTGAGTTGGAAAGAGCTATCCCAAGGGGACTGCAGCAGAAAGTAGCTATGCAAGATATTTATTCAAACCACAGGCAGAGAATACATCACCCAGCCACAGTGAACAGGGAAATGGCACATGCAGCCAAAAAGTCTATCCTCTATTTTTTGTCTGATAAGCTGGCTGGACAGCCAGGCACACCAACCAGCCCACGGACACCCAGCTCTTCCCTCCCTGCACTGCCAGGTCACAGGAGATTGCTTCTTTCTGCTTTGCATTCACCATCAGAGGCTCTCCCGAGTCACACGCCCAAGTCCTGCAGAGGCCTGTGGGCCACATTCCTCTGGGGATTACATCCATCCCCAGCAGGAGAGAGGGAAGAGAGATGCAGGCCAAAAGGGATGGGCAAGCAGTGAGGAGGGAGGAGCTGAGGGGAGCAGGGGAGGTAGAGAGCCTCCAAATGAACACAGGCAGGAGCTGGAGGGCAGTACTGCAGGAAAGGGAGAGGGAAGCAGACATACAGTATAAGAACATTATATAAAATCGGGCAACAGGGCATCTAGATTGATCCACTGTGGGGCTTGGAAATGAACCCATTATTCCCATGTCTCAACACTTATCCCTATGCTGCCAGCAAATCTCTAACACCTGACAAGAAACGTCTCTGCCCATTCTGGTGACATGCCCATCTAGAAAGGATGCTTTTCCATTACTCCCACTTTCTCTGTGCAGGCAGTACATGGTTGTGGGTCTCTGCTGTAAAGCTGCAAATCACGCCCCTACTCATTACCCAGAGGGAGTGAATTATATTATTGCAGAATACTTTTTTCTATTTTCTTTCAACATGTGTGTTAAAAACATAGTTGGGATGAGTTAAAAACTATGTTACAAGAATACTGTGGTTATGAAGCCTTAGCACTAAAAAATGAGTATATGCCTGAACTAAGGATGTCTCTTCCACCTTTCAGCAGCTACTTTTAATTCAAAGCATCAGGTAGGCTCCCATGCCATAGTGCTCTCAACCACGAAAAAGTGCATCCTGGCATTGTTAGATGGAGCACAACTAACCTGCAGAATTGTACAAGATTTGGGCCTCCACCAGTTCATGTCATGTTAAACCAGAAACGGGCCACAGAGAGTATTTTGCATACATCAGATGGCAGAGATTCTTTGCAGGATGGTTTTCAGGAGAAGTGCCAGATATCACTGAAACTGTGCTTAGGAGGTGCAAAGTAGAGGAAAGAAAAGAACACAAAAAATTGTTTTCTGCCTGGGCTGTCCTCCTTTTCCAGGGGTTAAGAGGGAGATGTGAGAATCAGCAGAACTGCTTCTGTACTTACAGCTGCTTTTTTGGGAGGCGAGAAGGGTGATGAAAAACCCTTTGCAGATATTACCTCTAAAAAAAAAAAAAATGTAATCAGCACAACAAGAATTTAACTCTTCAAGCAAAACCAAAAAGAGAAGGACCAACAGATGCACAGAGAAGCACTGACTTCAGTGAAGCTGCAAGGCTGAATTTGGCTCCAATTCTGTGAAGTACTTTCAAAGCAGGAGCATTCTGCATACAAATGAGCATTAAATAATTTGCATCATTAAGAGAGCTCTGAGCAGCTCATCTGGACTTTGAAAAAAGCTAAAGCAAATGTACATTGTTTGAATACCATTAGGGAAGGTCATTAACAGGCATTAAGACATCCAGAGTATTGACACAGAGCTGTAATATGAGACGCATCCTCCTCTCCGGGTTATTTTCTTTATTGATTTCTAGAATTTCTTACATATGAGCTTTAGGGTGTGACAGAGCTCAGCAATTCATGTAGGAATACCCCTTAAAGGACTCCACAATTACTTGTTTTTTATACCACGTAATTTTGCTTTTATAGAAACATAGTCCTGTTTGGTATAGATAGCACAGACAATTTCAAACTCGGTGTATACCAAACACACAAAGACAAATAGGTAAATGGATTTACCCAGGGTGACACACACAGTGTAACAGGAACAGCCAAAAGGGTCTGGATGCCCCATTTCCTGGTTTAACCATTTCCCTTGATCAGCTCCAAGCAGAGCTGCTGCAGCACTGGGATAAGCTGTGGCCTCACACCATATCTCAAAGACTTGGAAACATGTTTCCCAAGTCGGGACAGTGCAGAAGAGGTCAGGTGAAGCACAAGTTGTGCAAAGAACCAAAGGTACACCATAGTTGAAGGTACTCAAGCACCAGAGCTGCAGGAGTTGAGGAGTGATGGAATACTGAGAGCTAAATATGTGCAGCAAAGTGCAAAGGAGGAGGCAGGGGCAGGCACCAGCCCACAGGCAGTTGAAGGGGAGCTGGAAGGAATCTTTAATGAAGGCAGAAATCATTCTGGGTGACTCAGAATATTGGTATTCACAAAGAGAATTGAGAACAGGCAAAAATAAATAAAGCTGAAAGCAAAACCCAAAGGCCAAATCCCTCTCAATAGCCAGAACACTGATATAATCTGAACAACCAAACAACAGGTCCTTGTGAAAACCTCTCTCCGGGTACTTCCTGCACACCAGCCCCTTTCCACGGCTGGCCAGGGCTGAGAGCATCTCCCACTGCCCCAGCTGGAGCTTTGCAGGCTGCTGTTGTGCTGACACCCTTCTTCTTGCAAAACACAGCCCTGGTGGTCCTCCCTCCACACCCCCAGCCCTCGGCTTTCCTGTGACATCTCAACTAGCGCATTGTGTAACCTCACAAACTTCCCTTGAGCCCTGAGCAGCTCAGCATGGCTTTCATGAGCTGCCAGCTTTTGTACATATCACAGGCACACACATCGGCCCCTCACAGGCCCAAAGTCGCAGGAGCTCTATTTATGAGGGGGTTTATGCCAGCCAACTTCCAGATCCTGCTGCCATCAGCCAAAAATGTATGCAGGCAGCATTTAACCAAAAGTCCTGCAACCAGGTGAGGTTCAATTTTATTTTTTTTTATACAAGCATGATGACTTTTTGCCTTTCTTCTTCTAATTTTTCCTTAAGGAGCAGTCAAAGAAGTTACAGTTATATATTTTGGAACTGAGATCACTAAGACTGAACAACAGGAAAGACTTCCTGACAGTGAGATCTATTAGTCAATGGAGCAGCCTCCCAAAGGAGGTGATGGGAGCACAAGAAGTGCTTTAGCAGAGCCAGTATTAAGTGCTCCAAGGGATGCAGCCAACTCCAGAGGATTGTCATGAGACACAGCCCCCAGCAAGGCAGGACTCCTGCTATTAGCCTGCTAATGCACATCCTGGCCAACTGCTATAGGGAATAGCTCACTGACTTAAAATTTCATTAACAAGAAAATATTAGAAGACAATTTTCTAATGGCAGAAGCAGCTCCTGCAACATTCTTCCCATTATAAATGGTTATTAGTTACTAGTAGAGTGAAGAAACAGTTTTCATTAGTATTTGTATTAGGGTTTATTCACTAACTTTCCTTAAACTACCTCAAACCCACTACATTGTTTGGATTCCCCTCTTTATGTACTTTACCCTGCAGAAAACAGTCCATTTCCAATCTTTTGCCAGCATTACCAAAGAAATAAAAAAGTAAAAGCCACCAGTTACAAAGAGGCTTAAGACTGAGAACACAATCTACAATCTCTTTACCTTAGAAAGCAAACAAAACCAAGGCAAAAACTGAAATGCTACAATTAGGGCAAAAAGCAGCCTTATAAATTTTTCCAGGAAGAAGAACATAACTGGGGAGGTGTGTGTGGGAAGATTAAATGAGTTTTCAAAGGTTTTAGTGTCAGTATAAAACTGAGCACTTGAAATGCTTTCCTTATAGTTGTCTGGGTAGTATCGCTGAACTGTGAAGCATGAACATTGTGTCAGTGTTCAGCTAGTAACTTCCAAACACACTGTATTCAGACTTTAAATCTAAATTTAGTTAATACTGAAAGTCTGGGGTTTGATCTTCACTTTGGTGTCCTGATCCAGCAGGACACAAAAAACTGTACAGGCAACAAGTATTAGATTTGTAGTAGCAGGAAGGTCTGTCCGTGTATGATTTGATACTTCCAACATTTTGGAGAGATGGAAATCCATTGGAGGGTAGGGCAGAGAGAGGGGGAGGATTACTGTTTTAAAAGCAGTCTCACCAATGCAGCACCAAAGACTCCCTGCACTGTTGAATTTGACCTTGGTCTCAGTGGCGATGTTTTGGTTCTTCAGAAAGATATGAGGCTTCAGGCGACTGATATGACAGAAAAGAGGAATTGGCAGGGCCATTTAGTGCCTGATTCACTATCCTCCCATCTCAAGTCCCTCATAGCAGGGGTCCAACAGGAGCTGGGCTGGAGCTCTTTTTGAGAGCCAGCACTAAGAACATGGTACCTTTACAGACCAATGACCTTCAGCCAGTTAAGTCTGTCAGGGAAAACTCTTAATGTGCATCCACACTTCATCCCATGCCAGTCATTCCAGCTGCTGGAACAGTTTTGTGGAATTAGCTGCATCAACAGAAAACAATTGGGTGAAACATCTGATGTCAGTGGCCCGACTCCTGTTACCTGTGCCCGTCTGTAACCCAGCAATTAGATCCCTCCTTAGCAGCTTGGCTTAATTATAACTTAGGACTTCTCCAAGCATAGACTTTGCTCAAGATTTTAAATGATTATAATTAATTATACAGAAAGCCTGAAGTGTCTTCTCATCCATTGTTAATTTTTTTTCCTTTCCCCACACTGCCACCAGAACTTGGTTTCATAAAGGAACTGGGCTGTCAACTGAAAGAGAGGTATCTCTTGTAGCCTGAAAAGCACACAGAGAAGTACTTTTTATGTCTTCTATAAAGAGAAACAAGGCTTCAGAATTTTTTAACCTCAACTAAGAGATGCAGACAAGGAATATTATTCTAACCTATACTTGTTTAGTCCCACTCTTTAGATGAATGATTTTTTTCTTGCCTCCCATTTAGAAGGCTTTTTGCACTCTCCCCACATTACTGCTGCTGGCCATTATCGGGAATCTGGTGTTGGGCAGCTGGGCCCCAGCCTGAACCAGCTACTTGAATCATAGCCAGTAAAAAGCAAACCGCAGCCAGAAACACCACAACTTCTCCAAAGACATGGGGAAGGAAGGAAGGTGTTACCATGCAAAGAAACGTTTCACACTCGGCTTTCCAGTGCCCACTGGATGCAAATATTAAGGGAACGGCATGATAGGCAGAGGGCTCATTAGTACGGTCTGTGGCCTCGGCCAAAATCCCGCACCCTTTCCCACGGCTCTTTGGTGTCTCCGGCCAAAGGCAGGCGGGAGCCCTCTAGGGGCGGCACACGGAGCCCTGGAGGAACACTCGGCACCTGCAGAGCCATTGGCCTTTTCCATGCCGAGCCCCCTCCTTCCTTACCTTGAGGCAGGACCGCCGTCCTGGCGTGTGCGAGGGCTCAGGAGCCGAAGGTCTACGCAGAAAATCAGGCTGAGTACAAGGAAGTCATGAGCTTTTTCCTGGAAGTGCCTACTCCTCAGCCTGGAATGTGATGTGGGAAGTCTCTCTTCTATCGCTTGTGCAACCTTTTCCAGGGAAAGCAGAACATCACCAGACTGCAGCGCTGTAGCTGCCCTGGCTTACCACAGCATAGCTAGAATTTTTTCTTTTAGGCTATGCAAAAGACTTGGGTTTTCCTTTCTATATGCCTCAAGCATACAGTGAACTCTTGTGTAAAACGAGCAGGTTTATCCTTGTCAAGGCATGTTCAAAATAGTTCTTTCCAAGAACTGCTTCTATCTGAAGGCTAGATAACAGCTGCAGCATTTAAACATTTAAATATTTTCTCATTCTAATGAGAACTTAAGATTCTTTCCAAATAGCTCAACATAACAACATGAGAATGTGGCAAACCCAAATTTCAAAACATTTTGACTTCAGTAAAAAATAAACCCCAACAAGCCAAAACCAAAACACAAGTATCAAAAAACATCTAACAAGATATTAAGAATTTGCTGTAGTGCAACAGGTAACAGATTTTGTGAGATATCCAAACCAGAAAAGTGCAACAACAGCTTAACAATTCAAAAATCACCAAGGTTGTTTGTATTTGGTTCTTTTTTGTATAAAGGATACTGACTATGAAACACCCGCACCATTACGTGTGCAAAACTGCATTATCAGTTTGGTGAAACAGGTAAATACCCATTTGCAGTCTCTACGTTTCATTTACAAGCAACTTTCTGCATGACACATTCAAGGTCATGCTTCATTTCTTTAAAAAAATAAAATTGAGACATCAAGATGAAAGCCTGTAATCTACATTCATGCTACCTGAATAGCAAACCTGATCTAGATGCAGGAAGTGTTTTATCTGGCCCTCACCAAAGAGCAGAGACTTGTGAAGTCTGCATGCCTAGAGGAGAGCCCATATTTCTGGAAGTTCTCCTAGGTGGAAAGGACAGGCATTTCCAGGCTGTTGGTAGACTGTACCCTGCTTTCAGCTGGGATAGAGTTAGTTTTCTTCGTTATAGCTGGTACAGTGCCGTGTTTTGGGTTCAGTGTGAGAGTAATGCTGATAACACCCTGAGGCTGTAGTTGTTGCTAAGCAGAGCTTACTCTGAATCAGTTTCCCAGGCTCTGCCAGTGAGGAAGTGCACAAGGAGCTGGGAGGGAGCGTGGCCAGGACAGCTGATCCAAACTGACCAAAGCATATTCCATGCCAAAGAACATCATTCCCAATGTATAAACTGGGGAGAGCTGGCCAGGGCGGGGTGGATCCCTGCCCAGAGACAGGCCAGGCATCAGTCAGTGTGGGTTGAGCAACTGTACTGTGCATCACTTGTTCTCTTGGGTTATGCTCATCTCTCTCTCAACTTCCTCCTATTATTATTATTATATTATTATCATTTTCCACTATTAAACTGTTCTTATCCCAACCCACAAGTTTTTTCACCAATTCTTCTCCTGGTTAGGAGTGGGGCAAGGAGGGAGGGAGCAGCTGTGTGGTACTTAGTTGCCAGCTGGGATCAAGCCACAAGAAGCTGAAGAATTTATTTCTGCATAGCAGCCCCCAGTAAAGTTTGTAGAGAATATGGATGAAATCAGCAAATACTGGGCAAGGTAAACCGAGCAGCTCTAGAAGAATTAAACAGCCTTCATTTGTGTTGTAAGTCACCCATTCAGGCTGAAATGGAACCATCAGCCTCATCACCACTGTTATTTCATTACTTTCTACAATCTAGAAGTGAGTGGCTACAGATTTTACAGCACATTGTCCACAAAGAAACATATATCACATGAGGGTAGTTAAATAGGACATGAAGATTTGTTACTCCTTGCTCAAACAACTGAGGTGAATAATGCTTTTCTGTCATGAACCCCATCAATGACATAGAGGTTTAGCTTCATGTAGCTTTAAATCAAAGTTTTACATTCACTTCCACAGCCTTATTGGTTGCTTCTTGCTCAAACCCACCAGCAACAATGGCTGGGAATCAGGGAGCAGAAGGTTGGCTCTGAGCCCCATGTTGAACACATGGGCTGTTGGAGATCTGCTAGATGAGAGAGAAAACAGTCAGAGTAAGACAGCACAGCCAACAAGAATCAGCAATGTCTGGATTTCACCTCCTACTTTTCAAAAGGAGATAGTAAAGTTAATACTGGGCACCAGCAAGGAGAACCAATAGTGATGTCCAGTCCTGTTCTCAACTCATCTACAATGGGCTCAGAGCTTTGGAAAGGCAGCACCCTTTGTTAGGAAGTGCCAGGGATGCCTACGAGACACGGCAGTGACTTTGTTCAGCTCTGCATGGTCATCGTGGAGTTACCTGGATGACGGATTCCCGCTGCTGCCTTACAAACCACAAAAGAACAGTGGCAGGCAGCTGCTGCTTATGCTCCCTGGTGAGCTCAGTGAATCACAGGCTGAGAAGCTGCTGCTAAACCCAGTCAAGCAAATCCCCAGCCTACACTTTTCTGAGAATTTGCTGCTTTTCTACAGATTATTACAAGTGAATTTTCACCCCTGGAATTCTTACTGTTAAAAAAAATAAAATAAAAACAAACCACAAAACATTTAAAACCTTGAAATGAAAGATATTTTCACGAGATTTGGGGTTTGATCTGAAGTAGGTTCAAGCATGCCCACAGCATCTTGACCAGAACGTACCTGATGACTCATTATGGTTATACTTACCTTTGTATTTCAAGAAATACCTTATCTGCTTTCCTCTGATGCAGCATCCTGGGTTCTTAGTAGACTTTCATTTTCTCTTTCACTGGAATAAATACATAAGCATTTAGACAAACTGCCTGAAAGATTGCATCTCTCAGATCTCCAAGACTGTTAAAAGTTGTCTTCTGTCAAGCCTCCCATCTCTGTCTTGCTCTCCTTGTCTTCCTTCCCAGGGGACATGAACACCTGCACTTCAGAAACAATCACATAGATTAGCTCAGCTTCCAAGCCATACTTATATTTTGATAGTTACCATCCTTCTTAGAACTCCCTCTGTGTTCTGTAGTAAACCAGCCCTAACATACTCTAAGAATTCATTCTCCATCCTTCCCCTTCAGCAGTTAAAGACCACTTCCTTAACAAGTATGCAAGTGAACAAAAACTGTCATTATCTCTGCTGCAACAGGGTCTTTCAGATCATTATCCCATTCCAGTAAGACACATGCAGTATGCCCAATTTAACCTTGTTACTGTGGCCAGCTGCCAAAAAGAACAAAAGAAAACAGATCGAATGGATGAATTGGAGGCACACAGTCCTAAGGTAGTTTTAGTGACATTGATCTTTTCAGGTAAGCATGCTGTGTGATCCCAAGGATTGTTTCCTTCTAGTGCTTCCGCTGGTCTCTTTTCCCAGAAAAGCCCTATGGAAGAAGGTAAGATGTGGTGACACGATAACCCCTCAAAGATATACAACATCCCCATTGTGGATCCAGCCACTTGAAGTATTGGAGTGAAAAATATACTTAAGGAAAAAAAAGAACAGTGATTTGAATCACTATACTTTATTAATACTTCAGAAACATCAGATCCTACAGTGGCGAGCTCTTATCCCCCACCTGTTTCCAATCACTGCTTTGAAACAACTTCTTGCAATATGCAAATAGATACATGAGGCACTGTGTGAATACAAAAGTGACAATACAAAAAATCCCAATTAAACCTCATGCAATACATACATATATCAAAATATGGTAACATAGCATAATACACACAAGCACTATTAGAACAATCCATGTAAATGAAAGTACAATATGCATAGCATTTAATGATCAATGACAACAGGTTTCTGACCTGTGCATAAAACCAGTCAGTTTAAATAAGAGTTTTAAGAGACTAGATAACTGGTCAAGCCACAGCTTATAAAACCCACTGTACTGCAGCTTTTCTGCTCAGGGTCACAAGTGCAGATTAGCATACAAAATAAATAAGGACTATGATTCTACAACACTTGGCTAACAGCTCCTATCTCAGAGTCACTGGCCCTCTTGCTTTCATTCAAGGTTCATCACCCAACACAGTGGCAAGAAATGTGCCTAAAGCAACAGCTCTGCTCTTGTACTGTTTTAATACTGATAAGAATAAGTGTTTTTAAGTCAGCAGGAGTAGTCACAGGGGTCTAACTTACCACTACAGAGGCACAGGGCTGATGCTGCTGTACAGAGCAGCCCCTGGAGGATGACCCTGACTGAGGGGCCGATGAGCCATGGGATGTGCTCTGTTACCAACCTGTCTGCTCGGCCAGCCGGGGTAAGAGACACAGCTGAGCAGGTGGAGGAAGTCAGGAAGCTTTCCCCCGCCACCTCTGAACAGTGCAAATGTTTGAAAACACAAACAATCTGCAGGAATGAGGGAACACAGAGACAAGAATGTTTCTGAAGTTCTGTAATCAGGATGAGAGCTAAGTTACCTGAAATAAGCTTAAGTATTCCTATGGAATAACATGCAAATAACAGGATTTTCTTCTTAGACATCCAATACTGGTCCATGCCAAGGACACAACAGTTATTGTAGTCTCTGATCTTCCTAGCTGACATGGTACTTTTTACACTCTTGGTGTTGCAGGCCTCCAAAGATCAGACCACATTCACTGTGGACACAGATGAAATTAAAATTATAAACTGGCACATGAACTGACTTAACAGTCAACAGAGTTTACAGTCTAAGAAGCACCATTCTGGGGAGAGGGGGGTATGATGAAGCAAAAGGACACCAAAGATAGAAGAGAGAAAATTAGGAAGATAATAAGGAGGAGACAGAGCAGAACTGACTTTCAGAAGAGAAAGTTAAAAGTAGTTAAAGCCATTAAGTTAAAAGTACTTGGAGTTAAAACTTTATACTGACAAAAAAAGAGGCCAGTATGAAGTTTTAACCCCCAATAAAACAAATACCTTGCTATTATTAAACACAGTGAAAGAATGAGACAAGGTG
>JAWWEU010000037.1:6018486-6053873 GCA_035583155.1 Acropternis orthonyx | reverse complement strand
CTGTAATTCTGACTTGTAATCTGTTTGTGAGTTAGACTCATTCCTCCTGCTGGTTTACCTTTAAACCAGCACACTCTTGTACAGCCTTCAGCATGCTATGAAAATAAGATTTTTCTTAGCTATACAGATATACAGCACAATGTCATAAGAATCTGTATTTAGTTCACCAGTTTCATATGGACATACTTATTAAATACGGGTTGCTACCAATCCAAATAGTATTACACAAATTTATACTAATTTGCTTCCACTCATACATTACAGTTATCTACTGCATTACCCAGGGTTTTTCCTCTTTTTGCCCTGATTGGTGAATAGCAAAGTAAGCCAGTTTAATAAGATTCTGGAATACTACAATTAAAATGCCCTAAATAGCTGGATATGTGGGATTTGAAGAAGAAAGCAGCAATTTGACTTAGGGAGAAAGATCCACAGTCAAGGAGAAAGATACATTCATATTAAAGGGGACAAAACCCCCCACAAAGCAGACATTCAGGCACATGAAGAATAGATGAACATTTAGTGCTTCCTTCACTTTTAAAAATTAAATTAATTACATTAACATTTGTTAAACTACTGTAAAACAACACTGTATCAAAGGCATTTATAAACAGCAAAAAATTTATAAGTAGAAAAGAATTAAGACTACCATGGTTAGTATATAATAAAAGAATATCCTATGCTCATGGTAAAACCAGTCAGGTGATGTAGCTGCAGGCCATGTAAGTCCTATGGCTGTATGTTTGCCTTATGGGAAAGACAGTAGCAGTTGTTTCCTGTATGGTTGATGCCAAGCAAAACACCATTTGCAGTCTCAGGTGGTGTGTTTTCAATCAGATTTAATCTGACAGTTACTAATACTGATGGTTTATCTTACCAATTGCTCTGGAAACAGCCAAGGTACCATTAACCCTCCAGCAGTCCATGTAGGTTACACAGCCACCCAGAGTCTCAATCCGTGCTCTCTCATCCTGAAAAACAGTGGAATATTTTTTTTTAATGCTGTTTCAGCTTCTGTATCTCTACTGTGAATACAGCAAACACACAGAGCAGAGTCTAGTGCAGAAATATGCACTGAGGGTTACTGGAAACAACCCATGACCTCCCAGCTCTGCTATGGCTTGTCCACAAAGAGCAGAATTCTTAAGTTTCTGTATTGCCATGTTCTTTCCCACATGGATGAGTACTCTTTCCTGCCACTTCTTCCCATCCCATACAGCAACTGGGTAAATATATAAATATTTGGAATGAAATGCAAGATAACCAGACTAAGCAACAATATCAATTTGTATTGATACCCCTTTCAACTACTCAGTTACTACAAATATTTGTGCAAAGGGTCATGCAATGCCAACTAAACTCACAAAGTCCCCACCCAATTTCATGTAATGAAATATCTAGCTATTTAAAACAGATACGAAATGCACTTTAAGACAGTTAGGTCACTAGATTAGCATTAGCTTTTCAATGACAGTATTGCATATTATGAAAGACTTGGATTATGATAACATTTTAAACAGCTATTAATCTCAAAATTGTAAGTTATTTTGAAACAAGCAGATTCGAATTCACACACACAAATCATACGAAAGTCTTTAATTTCTACAGACTTCAAACAGACAGTCTGAACAGGAACTGAAGTCAGGACCATCAGTACCATCAATACTTCCAAGCAGGCAAGGTGTAGGCATCATCTTGCCAAGACACAGGAATGGATGCAAAAAAAAGAAATTGTTAATTCTCTGGGTCCTACCATACAATATATGTAATTATGGAAAGCACCAAACACTTAAAAAGGCTTGACTCCAAAAGGTTTCTAGAGAGATTCCGACAATACACAGTTAAGAGAAGAAAAAACGCCCATTCAGACTTACTTCTCTTTCTGGTTTGTGAGGTTCCATTAATGTCACAGCTTTCCCTTGCTGCACCAGCATCACCTGTGAGTCCCCCAGCCATGCTATGTGCAGCATGTTCCCTACAATCAATGCAGATACACCTGTTGTGCCACTCCGCAGCTTCTACAGAAGGAAACAGGGATGTCAGGGGAACATTCAACAAGCCCTCCCAGGGTACATGGCAATATTGTCAACCCAGGTTTAATTACACTAATTGCAGCAGAGTAGACCTGCCAATCCTAATTCAGGTACCTGAAAAAAAGGTACAAGATAGGAGACAGACTTGAAATAAACTATTTATAAGCACATTTTCTAGCATGCTGCCTCTGTTATGTTCTTCCTTCTTTGCTATTAATTCCAAAACTGATCTAGGAGACTAAGAGCTCTGTTGTTTAAGACACAGACACACACGGAGAAAAGCAAAAGGATCTGAATTTCAGTACTACAAGGATTTCGCAGACAGGTGTTTCACGTCTTCCACTCTAACAACAGAAACTACAGACACTTTGCTCCACACAGATCCCCTTATCCTTGGGTATTTAAATGAGAACGTCAACAAAGAAAAGAATCCGATTGGCTTAGATTCCCTGTAAAGATTAGTAACTCAGACCTCATGAAGATGATGGTCTCTCTTTTATAGCTAATTGACAGAAGTGAAGATGTTAACAATGAATAGTTCCATATACTGCTATAATAAAAGACCTCTCATTAAAGTGTGTAATAAACCATCTTCCCATTATGTAGATTTGAAGAATGTTCATCGTACCAACTTGATTCGAAGCTGATCAATAAGTTTAATCAATCGAAGAGTCTGATTTAAATCCCAGAACACGTTTTTCACTTACAACCACCTCTGACACTAATGGTACGACAAGAAGGGAAGATAATGAACATACTATCAGGAAGACAGAAACACCTTCTCCAGGTAAGAGGTGGAAAAACAGAACATCTAGAAGCTGTCCAATTTAGGCAAAGAGTGTTCTCTCAAATAACTGGTATGTCAGAAACATTTAAACCACTTTAACATCCCTTTTCAATTACTCATCTTGAACTTTTAAGCACTGTCATTTTGATTTGCCTCCAAATAAGAAATAATTTGATCAAAGAAAACCTTTACATGCAGCATAATTTCATAAAGGAGTCAGTGATTCAAAGGAACTGTACTGTCAGAATTTTCTGGATAATACTACGTTGTCCAACAGTTCTCTGTGTTATTTAAATACAATGGAATTAATCTCTACCCACTCACCTCTCTTTTGGCTTTGAAAAGAAACATTTCATCTGTTTTCTGGAAAGAGCATTTCAAGGCCTCAGCTGGATTCTTGACAATCTCTTCATGTAACCCAACGTTTACATGTAAATGGGTTGCTGAGTAATTGGCAGCATCCACCCCACCATGGCCATCAAACACCGCAAAGTAAGCCCGGTCAACGTCATCCTTTTGCAGGGAGGGAGAGAGGGGCAGACACATTCATGGTCAAAAACAAAACAGCTCAGAGGCTGGTACCAACAAGCAAAGATTCTTTATTCTGGCTTTCCTTCCATACAGATGGCGATTTAAGTCCATTTACATGTGTACAAAATAGATAAAATGAGTACTTTGGAGGGGAATTACTTGTCTTTGTTTGCTGTTAGTGACTTAATGCCCTTGAAAACAACCTGGAATTGGAACAGCAGACGGCTGGTTATGTAGTGCCACAGCAGTTTCATTAATTGGTGCTTATACAACTGCTGTGCTTCCCCCTTCTGTTCTTAACGTCATAGAACGGTTTGGGTTGGAAGGGACCATACACACCATCTCATTCCACTAGACCAAGTTACTCCAAGCCCTGTCCAACCTGGCCTTGAATGCTTCTAAGGATGGGACAGCCACAGGTGGTCTGGGCAACCTGTGCCAGGGTCTCCCCACCCTCACAATAAAGATTTTCCTCTTAATATCTCATGTAAATCTGCCATCTTTCAGTTTAAAACCATTCCCCCTTTTCTTGCCACTACATGCCTCAGAAAAAGCCCCTCTCCTGGAGCCCTTTAGGCACTGGAAGGTGCTCTAAGGTCTCCCATGAACATTTTCTTCTCCAGGCTGTCTCAGTCTGTCTTCACAGCAGAGGTGCTCCTGCCCTCTCCTCATCTTTGTGGCCTCCTCTGGACTCACTCCAGCAGGTCCATCTCATTTCTATGTTGTGGGCCCCAGAGCTGTATGCAGCCCTCCAGGTGGGGTCTCACTAGAACGGAGCAGAGGGGCAGAATCCCCTCCCCTGAGCTGCTGTCCATGCTGCTTTGGATGCAGCCCAGGACATGTTTGGCTTTCTGGGCTGCAGGCACACATTGCTGGGTCACGCTGAACTTCTCCTCAACAAACACCCCCAAGTCCTTCTCCTCAGGGCTGCTCTCAGTAAATACATAAGTTGTGTCAGTCACAGGAACATTGTAACTCCAGCAACATAACACCCGTGAACTTCCCATCTCCCTGTATCACTTGTGACATGAAATCCAAAGTCACAAGATGCTCCCTGTATCACTTCTTTATCACAGCAGTAGTTGGCCCCCAGCAATCTGAGTCACCAAGTCCCTGCTCCAGCACAGACATGATAAATAACTTGTGGCAACAAATCTTTGCCATTTCACAGGCCATCCATCACGAGGCCCCTGCTTACAGCAACGTTGAAAAGCCACCCAACCGGCCTCCCCAGCTGTGCCCAGACTTACTGACAAACCAAAGAGCTGATTGAACTCTGGGAGCAGAACGTGGCGATCCTCCATTTTCCGTCGAGTGTTACGGATGGCGTGGATGGAAACCAGCAGGAACCGCTCCAGGGGCCTCAGTGGTGGCAACTGCTTCTGCCACTCGGCGCAAACATCCCGGAGCTTGTTAAAGAAGCAGCGCTGCAGCGACTCCCCATCCAGCACTGACAGCAAAGGACAACACAGTAAGTGCTGTGCTCCATTTTCCTACATTATTCCATCTTTTGGCCTGTCTTTCCTTCAAGTTTTTTTCCTTACAGCTACAAAAACACATCCAGCACTCTGCCTGTACAGGCTTTGCAAGAATTAAAATGGGGTTCTGAGAAATAACGTGGAGAGGAAGTTGCAATGGAAACCAGTATAACATCAAGGATAATAGCAGCTTCTTTACTTTCTACGTCTCTTTCAAAACAGAGGCTTATCAAGTAGGTGATTACATTACAAATGTAATAAAAAGACCCAAAAGTCAGTGTGGCATATTAGACATAAATGTTATCATTATGTGAGTAAAATTAATAGGATAAAATGGCATGAGTTTCTCACTACTAAAAAAAAAGAAGGAAATAATGAAGTGGGCAGAAAAGCCTTCAAGATGAGATTGCTGTTGTCTTGGACAGAAGGGTTGAAAAAGCATTAGCCTGACTTTGGGTCAGGTTATGTCCCACTGAACCACTTCCACTGAAATAACAAGGAAGTCTGAGAATGTTTGGCTGAGCTCAATAGCTCAACTCATAATTGAGCTGAACGATTAGAATTTTAAGCTGTTGTCTTTATCTTTTTAAATACTCATGCTTGCAGGAGCTGGAGGGACAGAAGAACACTTCCGCTGCTTTCCAGCTTTGTCATTACAGAGCAGAACTGTAAACACCCATTGGGCACAGCGTGAAAGGCTCTAGCCAGACACTCAAATCCTTTTCTGGATAGATCCCAAAGATCAATTAATCCAAACTTATTGTTCATCAGACTGAATGGTTTGGTGTTTGGCACTGTGTCTAGGTTTGCAGTGCAGTCGCTCTCCAAACAGGTAATAATTTAAACTTTTGTTATCTGAGTAGGAACCCTGACTCAATGCTAAAACAACTAACTTCAAAATGCATTGAAAAGAATATCTACAGAGCAAAAATAATTTGCTGGTCACTAGTGTGTTTTCTAAAGAACTGCAGTGTCTGAACTATCTTTCCTATTTCTGTTTTACTCTGATTCCTGCTAATGCTGTTATCATCAGAGCTTCCTCAGAGTTCCTTTCATTACTCCTGATTTTCAAGCCTTTCTTTCCTCAGCAACACTGACTGGCCAGCTTCAGATGCCTCTCTGGGCCTGGAGAATTGAAATCTTAAATTTAAACACAGATCTTTGATTAGCAGCCACTACATATTAACCAAAATTACTTTTGATTTGCTTAATACTCAGGTGTGAATGGGCAAGTTACTAAAACATTTAAATATCATATAAAAAATAACTAAGTAGGACAGCATCTTAGACAGCCTTGTCTGCAGCTATTAGTTTGCATATTTGTAAATGTCCAGACTAATACTGACCAGAAGACTCCAACACACATTGCTGCTTAAATATTAGGCTTGTGAAATCGGACAAAGAATTCAGTACCCTAACAGCAGAAATGCTTCGGCAATATACCACAAGCAGTGGTACCCATGCAATAACTTCCCCGCTCCCCTTGCTTTTACATAATCACTTCTCTTTCATTCCAAGAATGCTTTTTTTGCCAGTTATTACTGCAGTGCAGGAAGAGAGAGTCCATACTGTGCTGTAGCACATGGAACATCTTTCTTCCTTGTTGTACAGTTAATGTGATGTAATAGCAATTACAAGACAGGGAAAACAAATACAGTCCAAGTGTGCAGAAAAATGAACACCTTTAAAGTAGCTGTTCCTTGCTGAGATTGGGCAATGCAAGTACCTGAACAGTGAGCAGATTTCCAGCCTGTTCAACAGGGGAATGGTGAATAGATATTTGATCTAAATGGCAATGGTGACACAGGAACAAAAAAACATAAAACAGGAATATGTAAAATGGAAATTAAAGAAGGTTTCAGCCTTCAGAACAGGGAAGCCTCTGGGGCATTTGTCAACAAGCAATAGTCAGAGAGAACCTGAACCAGTTGAAGGTGGAACTCACCCAAGGATTTTCTGACTTTGCCTGTGCTATCTTAAGAGTAGATTCGTATCCTCTATCTTTATGGTCTTCAGAGTAAAACAACAGCATGAATATTCTACCAGTGTCCCCAGTATATGGCAACCATACAGGATTCCAGAGACCTTAGCTGCTTGTGACCAAGGAAATGTCCCTGTCCCATCCAGTTCTTCATTACTCACTGTTTCTCAACATTATAATTTCTTTCTTTTGTAAGACTCAGAACCAGAAATTATAATCCTAGGCTCACAAATGTATAGCAGTTCAAATTTTATATACTGCTACAGTTCACCTCAAAGACAATTACATGGGAGCCAATGGAGAGTCCCCAGCAGAGTGACTGCAGGATGCTCCCATGACCAGTTTCCAACTGCTTTGTGAAAACCTACAGGATTATGCTGTGTGGATTACAACAGGCTGTTTCTGATCTTCCTATAGAGTTTGAGCAACAGGAAACAAAGATGCACTACTGGAAGATGAAGATAGAACACAGCAAGATACAATTCTCTTGGATGTAAGGGAGACAGTAAGAAAGGTGCTTTCTATCACTTTTGACAATGCTGTATTCATACCACAAGCCTTATGGACATTGCTGCAAACATAACATAGAGCTCCTGGTTATGGAAGGTCAGTACCTTGATCCCCTTCGGTCTCCCCAGCACAAAGCTGTGCTCTAGCACTGCTGCCAGCACTACTGCTTTATCTTACTGTTGTAGTGATCTGGTCACACTGAACCCATATTTGCCAGCTCCCCACTGCAGGCAGAGTCCTGGTCTCAGGAACCCTTCCAGCCCTGTGCTGAGGAGGAAAGCCAGGGTGTACTGTTTAGACCCTGGACAAGCTGATGAGAAGACAACTCTTGCATTGCAAAGTGCTGGAAACTCCTCGAGTCTCCCCAGGCATGTGAAGGCCACAAGCGTTAAGGTGAGGGATGGCACAGTCAGGGTGCAGCAAGACTTAATTAACTGTGTTCCCCCTAACATGCTTCTGGAAAGTGTATCCTGGCCATGGCAGCACTTTGTTTGGAGCATCCTCGGGGGCACACTGAACTGCTTTCAAGCCATCCCAGGGAAATGGAAGGGCAAGTATTTCTCCTTTCAGGACAGACCAGTTTGCCCAAGACATCTCTCCTCCGTTTTTATCTTTGGCTCTGCCTGCATCCTGCTCCATTGAAATTCTTGGCACTGGAACTGAAGGTTTGGAGAAGTCTAATGTTAAAACACTTCAGCATGTAAATGCAGTAGGACCATCTGTTACACAAGGCACAAACCCAGTACTCAGTCACCAAGGTCTGTTTTCTTTCTAGTTCACTCAGGAGAAAGTGCAGGCATCAGGTAGAAAACATAGGTGGTTCTTCCCTCAGCACTCCATCTTTATAGGGAGGGTGGGAAGAGAAGAAATCATCAATAAAGACAATGACTATTGAGAAACTTGCCAAGACAAAAATCTGGAGTTTCAGGAAGTTCAAGTTGTGGAGGGGCCAGAGGTCCCGAAATTTGGTTCCCAAGACAAAAACAAGATGGTTTATTTAAGGAATTTAAGGTGCTGGTGCAGCTGCACAGCAACAACTGTGAAGATGCCACTGTCAGAACACAGGAGTCTTAGCTAGGGTCGGCTACCAAAGAGAAAAGGGCCTTCTCTTCCTTTTCCAGAAAGCCAACCCACATGATCAGTCCAGGGCTCCAGACACTGTGTTTGCATGTTGCCCACAAAATTAGCACAGATTCCTTTCATCCCACAGATACCCAGCAGACGCAAATAAAGTTCTGCTCACTGCTGCTTGCCAGGCAGCCTAACCAAATAATCTGGGAAACATTTCGAAACACCGAGGTCTTCAACAGACAGCCTCCAGGAAAACCACAGAAGGAAAGAGTATACTTACAGGTGAACCTTTCCTCATCTCCTTCTCCCTCTGTTTCCACATTTTGCAGCTTAAATTCAGTCAAGTCTGTTTGGAGAACTTCATTAACTGCAGCATGGATCAATGATGCTGCAAGAAGTGGTGAAACACCTCTGCTGGTAAGAAAAGGAAGGGAAAGCAAAGTAGTGCATTAGTTTAAACTGAGCTACAACCTCACCCTGTATGGCTGGTGACCTCAGAATTAGAAAGCATTACACACAGTAATTCCAACTTCATTAGTAAACTAGCAGAGGAAACCATATGTTCAATATTTATTCATACAAATCTTTAGTAAGATCCTCAGTTAGACAACTGCTTTCTCAAGAACGCGAAGAGGAAGCAGCGTATGAATCATGTTTTCAAACTGTTGCCTCGCACTCCAGTCACAGATGGTACCTCCTTCTCTTGAGCTCTCAGATGGAAACTTATACCTTCAATCCCAGCCACTAAACACAAACATTTTGTTTCTACTCACTACACAGCATTTCTTGCCTGCAGTCCCACAGTATCAAGATCTCTGAATTGTGGTACATGCAAGTCTCCAGAAACATTACTTAGGACTCCCCTCCCCAAGAAAAGCCCTGCTTAGTGCTAACCTGCAGCCCTTATAATTCAATTTCTCCTCCCTGTAAGTCCCCCAAAGAAATCATCCAGGAAGAAGGTGCAAAGAGTCGGCACTGGGGACAAGCAGAAGAGGAGACTCCAAGACTTGTGATTCAAATGAAGCTTTTAGGTAAGCATCTAGAAGACAATAATGCCACACGACCTACTCACCCTCTCCTATTCACTGAAGGGTTTATTCAAGCCATGTGCTTTATAGGAAGCACACACTTACTATAATGCCTTTGAACCTGTAACCAAGTAAGTCCCATCCAAATTTAAAAGGGGGCTACTAGAAAATAACTCTCTTATATTCACTATAATCCCATGGCAAGCACTAACAGCTACAGTACATAACACACATTCCAGCCATTTTCTGTGAGCACAATGAAGAATAAGCATGAACGTCCACAAAAAGCATTTTATCCATTGTTCATAGAGTGTTTGATTCCCACCAAATATCAAATTATACAACCAAAGCAAATACCGTATTAAGGCACCTGCAGCAAGTGAAGGACGAGACTTTGTTTTGCCAAGGAACATGTAGAAAGTCCTGCACAAAGCTGGTTTGCTACAGAGTATGAAATGGTGGAAGTGACTGGTCTGTGCAGATGTTGCACAGTGATGACTGGCCTGCGTGCACAGCAAGGCAGGGAGGGGAAGGCTGCAAGGTTTTAGACCCCAGTGACAACAAGCTGAAACGCATTTTGCCATTGTGTTTCTGAAAGAGAGGCCTTGTCACATCCTCCCAGCCCCGTACGAGCACCTCCCGTGGCAGCAAACAGAAAGCATTGTGTTAGTCAGCAGGCTGTAACACAGCCCCGCTTTATGCTCCGCGTTCTGTGGCACTGACGGCCTCCTTTAATGAGTTATTTCGGTACTTCAAATAGATGGCAATGTGTTTGCAGTCCTTTCAGTGCTAGCTGCAGTCGTGTCACATCAAGGGAAAACAGAAAGTGGCTTTTTATTTCTTTTAAAAGGCTAATATGTTTAGGGGAGTCAGTTCCTTTCCTAGCCTAGTTAAAGTAACAATGCCTGCTTATAATCACTCTGACACTGACAACCTTTTAAAAGATCAGGCAAGAAATACATCCAAAAGGGATATGGCAACCACCCCCCCCCAACCCAAAAAAAAAAAAAAAAAAATCCTGCTTCCTGTTATTGTTCGTATAGGGGGAAAAGAAAGGAATATGAAAATAAAAGGCCCAAAAACATTGTCAGATGTGTAGCTGATGCTGCTGAAAGTCAGAAGCTTTAGTCAAAGATGGTTTCAGCTCCAAGAACAGAGACAAAAAGTATTAAGTGAAGCAGCTATGAATTTAAATGTGCAGTGAGAGCCACAGCTTCAGTCTTCCTCAGGATTTCTCTGATGTGCTGGAGGAAAAATTCAAATCTAGCTTGGGTTTCCAGCTCAGCACCAGAAGAGGGCTTAATACTCTGATTTTAAATTTCACAGATTTCTACTTTTCAGAGTCCTGTCTTGTTGAACTGCGTCCATAAAACACAGCTTAAACAAAAGGCAGTCTCCCAAGTACTATAATTCAGAAGTCCTGTATAAACCTCTGTTTACAGGATGCCTGTAACAAAGAGAAAGTTTACAAGTTATTATGTCACAGCCTTCAAGTTTTTCCTTTACCACCCAGTTCTTAAAAGGAAATTCAGAGATTCCTCAGTACTGATACGCTTCATTCAGCTTTGCTTCCTGTGCATTTCCTCCCTCTCCATAGTTCTGCAAATCTATAAGAAAATGATTGTTTATTGGGATTTTGCTATGCAGTCAGCAACAACATGGAACAGTTGATTTTGACACATTGAACTAAATAGGTAAGGTAATTTTTTAGACTTTTATCTTTTGTCAGTCTCAATTCTGAACAGAACATATTTATGATGTCTTTACAAATTTTTTATTATAACACTACTATGTGGGCAAGACTGGTTTTTACTCGAGCTCAGGTAAATGGAGCTCTAAGGAATGGCATCTTTCATTTAGGTTCAATGTTTACCAGTTAGTATTTCATCCTCTAAATCAGAGACTGCAAGAGTTAACAAAACATGTAATTAAAAAAGAGTAGGAACTGCTGCTCTAGTTGAGAGCTACAAGGTCTCACTCGGCTGGAGAGTATCTGGAAGCAGCCACAGTACCTATGGAAAGGAGGGCAAAAGTAGAAGCCCACTGCAATTACCATACCAGACTTCCAACCTTTTCTGTAAGCAAAGAAGAATGTCACCTATTGTTAAAATCTTCCTTTCAAAGAAGCCTTAGACACCCTGGTGACGAGCTGAACCACACACAATTTAATCTTCATGATTCAGAAGGAATACTGTAGTTGTTTCCTAAGTGGGAAAGCAACTGTGTTGGAAAGAAGGAGGAAGCTGGTGGGGTGTGTTATGTGCAAGGGACATTACCTTAAAAGAGTCTTACAAGAAACATATGTCAGCCCCATTTCTATGACACACGAAACACTAATTACCCAGCCCCAGCACAGGCTGGTAGTAAACAGACTTTGAATTTCTTTGCCACGGGCTATTTCTTTGCTAACAAAAAGGGTGTGTTTTGACCACAATAAAAAAATATTAAAAAAGAATTAAAGCAAGTTGTAACAGTGCAGATGAGGCATTGCAGCTTCACCAGCAGCCAAGGTCAGATCGACAGTGGCTGGAGCACGGAGTTCACTGACATTAAACTATAAACCTCGTTTCAGAAACCTGAGTACAGACTAAGGGGTAAGTTAAAGAGTAAAGGAATACTTATGCTAATAAGGGACACAAATTTCTATACCATGATCCTCCTTGAAAGATTCCAGACTACTGGACACACACAGTACTGGTAAAAGGAGCATGCAAAGCTCCTGATGATATACACACCTTTGGGCTGAAATGAAGTTACACACGGAAATAGAAAGCAACTATATTTTGCATACTTTAGACTTGGCATGAGTTACAGAGCCGAACTTACTGCTCATTCACCTCGTTTCTCTTCTGCAATACAATTTAGCTCTCTGTCTTATTTCGCTTCACAAGACCAGCTGTCATGCCATTGCAGCCACACTGTAATCATGTGTGTCAAGTCAACCACAAGACTGTTATGACCCTTTACATACCAGTCTTCAGAAAATAAAAACAGAATATACACATGTTCCTTGAAGCAGAAACCAAAGAAGATCACTCCAAATTTGGTTTTATTTCAGCCATTAAATCCCCAGCACGCTTGCAGTGAGTGTTGAAACAAGTCACCAGTCCAAAGATGCTTCCATCCCTTCTTCCCCTCAGATTTCAGAGGGTATGTTCAGAAACCTCCAGCAAACATCTTTGTGAGTAAGGGGGAAGCATCCAGAGCATGAAGCCAGGCCAGCACACCTTGGCCAGAGCCTCAACTATAACTAGACTTTTAGGAAGGCTTGAAAAGAGCTGACAGACTTCCTGCTGTGCTCCCTGCCCGCAGCTCACGGCAGCTTTGAGGGCAGGGAGCAGTGGAGCAGATGGCAGATCCCAAACAGCTGCTCCTCAGCACGGGCAGCAGAGACCTGAGCTCTGGGTCACCGGTGGAGGGTGGCACAACGTCTCCCTAGGACAGGCCAAACACCTCGTGTTTACACAAAGCCTTCTGCATTTTTTCTTTTTTTAGGAAGGAAAAGAATTCATATCCCCCCACTCCAAATACACACATTCTCCCACAGTACTGTCAGGAAATCTGTTTGTATAAAGAGAAGCGCAAGAGATTACCAGCTGTATTGGCCCAGTACTGATCACTTGTCATCTTTTAAATTACAAAAAAAAAAAAACAAAAAAACACCCCAACAAGTTACATGATGCTGTTCTAGATATTGCTACCAAAGTCATGGCAACAAGGCAGCACTGTATGATCCTCTTTTCCTCTCAGACTGTGCATGTACATATATATGCATACGTTGGGATAAAGAGGTGCTGTATCTGCTAGCACAAGCTTGAAGCGTAAGTCAGCTGCAGCTGCCTTGTATTTGAGGGAAGATATATTTGTGCACTTATTTGCTACACGGGCTCTGTCACACCAGAAGATCACACAGCACAGCTCTGCCAGTAAAGAAACGTCTGTCTCTGTGGACTCAGTGTGTGCTTCTAGCACGTTACAGCTCTATCAGCAGTGGGTTTAGAGCAGATCTGCAAATGCCAGCAGTTCTCTAGCAAGTGAAAGATCCTCTGATACTGCCAAAATAATAGCAGGTCACAAGTTTCCTCATAAACAAAAGCTGCTTGTATTTGGTATTTTCTCCCCAGTCTGCTTCTTTTATTTCCCTCTTTTTATTCTTATAATCATCTACAGAATGTTTCCACTCAAGCAGCTTTAGTATTTATTAGAGCAGCACCCACAGTTCCCAGAGTGATCAGAAAAGTAGAAATATATACATATATATACACACACACACACATCTCGATATAGATAGATAGACACAGATAGATGTATGTATCTCCATCGAGGAGAGAACATCTGACATCCTGTAACGCCCAGGAATTTGTTTGGCTTTTTTTGGTTTTGTTTTGTTTTTTGTGTTAATGACATCAGGTCTTTAAAGGAGATGAACAAGATGGAATCAAAACAAATACATACACAATGCCCCACACAGAATTCCCAACTCTTATGTTTACATGAAACAGATTTTTTTCAGCTTTTCTTATGAAACTAGGAGAAGCAGCAGCTTTAGAATCCAGAATCCATCTGTTCAGGCCCTTCAGTCATCACTGAACAGTTTTTATAGAAAATGTGCAATGGAGAGTCACCTGCTACTCCCATTTCATTCTCAGCAGAGAGAAAAACCATGCAGCAGAACAGAAGAGGCTTAATGCCACAAAAGGCACTTTTCAATTAAGCCCTAAACATGTTGTTTCAAAATCGAGTATTTCTCATCTCGATGCCAAATTCAAACAACAACACAAAGGGTGTTTCACACACGTTGTAAGAGCAAAACATGCAAGTTTTGGAAGACAATTTCAGTTTTTCAAGCAGAACCAAGAAACTGATTTCAACACCAGCAAGTCAGCCCTGAAAGCTTCTTCATCATTATAAATTCGATCTTCCCTCCCCGCCCCAGCATTTCATCAAGTTTTTTCTCTCTTGTATCACAGATGTGTGTGTGTGTGTGTCCCCCCCCCCCCCCCTCCACTTTCTCTTTAAAGGCAAAGTGATTCTTTCACAAAATTACTATTGGGAGTATCTTGTAAGCAGGAAAACTCCCAGGGAGTTTTGAATTACGAAACACACTCTGATAACAAAATTAACAGCTTATCCAGCCTCTATATACTATTGAAGGCAGGTCAGAACTACCAAAAACTTTATTACCCAGACACACATGCAGTGTGGGCTGCACATCGTTTCTCCCAAGCTGCATATGCTCCTGCCATCAGCTTCAGCAGTGGATAAACCACACACAACAGAAAAACAAGCCAGTTTTGGTCACCACCCAAAATTACTGGAGCCAGTTTGTTAACCATTTGCTCCATGAACTAATAAATAGCAGAAGTGCCACATTCCTCTTGCGCATTAACTTTATCAAAGCTAGAAAAATCTCTAACTTTGTTAATCACAAACCAGTGAGAGCACTGGTTGACAGGGCAGGTTGTTTCTGATAAGCCCACAGTAGATTTCATTACCTACCACAACTGGTCCCATGGAACTTAGAAAGTTCCTTTGCAGGCAATCACACCTGAAATTCACTGTCTTGTCTGAAATGAATGGATCACTGACACTGCAAACACGTTCCTAGCAATGAGAAGTACTAATGCAATACACTAACATACATTAAATGGTGCAAATTAGGAATAAGGAAGTAAGTTTCAGGGTATTTAATAAAAGCAGAGGACAGCAGACAGGGTACTAGTTTTCACAGAGGAAGGGACTAAAGTTTTAAAAAAAGATTAGGCAAATCAGAAGATAATATTATCTTTTCCCCTCCTCATTCTTACATCACATACAAACATCAAAATATCAGAATTGCTGAATTAACTACTCTAAAAGCAGGGAAATGCTGAAAATAAAGATGCCAGGGCCACACCTTGGGTGTGAATGCTCCAGCGTAAGACACAGACACAAAACAGGATGCTGAGGCAACACAGTGGATCTTTAGGGTGGGGGCAGAACAGGAAGCCCAAGTCTCTCAACTGTTATTGTAGCAAAGCTGCTCAAACAGGAAGGCTGCAGGAATTTCACATTGTTCTTTGGATATGTCACAGGATGGCCATACAAGATTCACCTCCTATGAAGGGAAAGAAGAAATTTCTATATTTGAGGGTCTGATTTAGTCTGTTGCAGTGCAAGTCAGGAATATTTCAGGTTAATTTCTAAAGCTTTGTAAGTAACTAATGGAATCTTCATTCACATTGACCTGTTTCCATAGACTGTTGGAACACACAGCTCTTACCCAAAAGTGTGAGTTAATTAAAATTCTGCAAAACAAGATTACTTAAGCCTGCCCTGATTCTTCAGAATTTTATGTACTGCAGTTAGGAGCAGGCAGTTCCTTTGATTTCAAACAATTATGCAAAGTAGAAACACCTGCAAAGCTTCACTGGATTAGTGATTTAAGCACAAGCCCTAGGAGTGAGCAAAAGTGGTTTGCTGCCTTAACTGGTGTTTTTTTTACAGTAGCTGAGTTTGGAGAAGTTTGTTAAAAGAATTCATTTTACGTAGGACAGACAGTCAGGAGGGTTAGCCTGAGGTATCCAACTGCTTCGGTGTAGAGAGATGTGTGTGGACTTACAGAAGCAACAGCATTCAGAACTCCTCCTTGGACCTCACTAATGTTATTCCTTCGCCCATTCTCTTCTCAACAGCAATCCTGATCAGTAGTGGAGAAACAATGTTCCTCATTGCAAAGGCACAAAGGTTTGTGCCTCCAGGCAACTGGAAGAACAAGCTAAACATCACCATATGTTTTCTCATGAGCCAAAGATATTGCTGGACCTTTACTAGCTCTGGACCTTTATTGGCTCAGGCCCTTCAGGACATGACTAGCACATCTGTGCACGTGTGAATAAAATACCTGACAACGTAGACATAAGAACAGCAGAACTGTGTGTCAAACTCAATTCCCGATAACACTTTGATCTACAGAGAAATCCTTCATCATTACTAATCACGATGTAAAATACATCCTGTGATGCTGCAATGTTAGAAAAATCTCACACTGAGGAAATACAGAACGAGCATCAATGCCAGAAGGCGGCAAGGTACATCCAGCAACATCTTCATAGTGTTAAAGCTGCTTATATGGACACTGACATTTGAAGGTGTGTTTTTTCCACTGAGCTGCCACCCCTGTGTTTGGGATGTTGCTGTCACAGCCTGCAACAGCAGACCACTGAATCTAAACTACAGTGACCTCTCAAGAGGTCACTAATCTGGCACAACTTCTGCATCTTCAACAGCTGTTAAACAAATATTTAAATGTCTTCTGAATGTCATCCCCTCCTTTTATTTTCCTATTTCTTAAAACTTTAACATCCTTCTTTCCTTACTATTCCTTCATCTATTTTATTGAGGATTTGGGGGATTCACATCAATAGAAAGTTTATTTAACCTTCAAAATTGCATTTTGAGCTGATCCACAGTAGCAAATACAGGACAGAAAATTTACTGTTTGGCAATTTCTCACACAATCAGACTTCAGTTTTAGTTCCTAATTACACAGATTATGAGAAGAAGGCCTGCAATTTCAAAACACCAGATTTCTATCTAGACCTTGGGCTGCTCCAGTCTTTTGCAGCACATTCTAGAACTTAGTCTACCCACTAGGAAAATGCAGCCTTTCCGCATCTGCAAAATGAGGTTTCTCTGTCACAGGAGTCCAAAGCTGAGCTATAATTCTGTGGAGATCCCTACACTTGACACTTCAGGTATGCTACACTACATGGCTTCACACACACAGCTGCCTCCAGCCAGATATAAGAATGCATAAAAACACTTTCCCTATCTATTTCTGGTTTTCACATACATTTTGTGAAAAGAAGGATAAGTAAGTAGATTGATGCATTTCTATTCTGCTTTACTCTCTTTAGCTATCCTTCCCTTCCCTTTTTTTGTTGCCAGCTCAGGGCAGCTCCACAAAACAGGCTGTGTAACCAGAACTGGCTGCAGGGCAGGTATGTGAAAAATGCAGCTTCTGACACTGGCAGGCTCTGCTGTGTAAACACCAGGAGTGACAGGTGAGGTGAAACAACTGCAAAACCAGCACTCCTCTTGTGTTTCCCCTTATTACTGTGCTCACTAAGAGAACAACAGAATGTTAACAGATACGCAACTCAAAAATACTGATTTTTAAATTGCTACAATTTGAATAACACATCCCATAACTCAACAGCTTCATACCTTCCTCGCTAAAACAATTGTAGAAAATATCAGCCTGGCCCACACGGCAGAGGGACTGCCATGTGGTAAGTATTTGTTCAAGACTGGCATTACCCTGCTCTTTA
The DNA here is from genome assembly GCA_035583155.1 of Acropternis orthonyx. Classification (NCBI taxonomy): domain Eukaryota; kingdom Metazoa; phylum Chordata; class Aves; order Passeriformes; family Rhinocryptidae; genus Acropternis; species Acropternis orthonyx. Next base: position 6,036,142 of record JAWWEU010000037.1, on the reverse strand, counting down.
AAGAGGTCAGCCAGAACCGCTCTTGCTCCAGAGAGTTCAAAGATTCAGTGCAGGTGATAAATTTGCAATTTCACTGGGGAATGCAGCAGCTGTGTTTTGTTCAAGAGCAATTTAGTCAAAGCACAACTAATTCAATAATCACGTGGGTCTTTTTAAACTACAGCTTAACAAATTATCCTTTTTTGGTAGGCTTTTCTCATCTTCAGGTTTACGCACACCATTTCACTGAGTGATATTATGTTCAGAAGCATCTCTGGAATATAAAGCAAAGGACTAACTTGTTTTTAAGGCAATTTAAATGTCTAAAAATCACCTGTACACTTTCAACAACAACAAATCTATCTGGTGTTTCTAAACTCACCAGATGGTAGTTAGAGAGACAAGTAATTCATACTATGTTTTCTATCAACCAAATTCCTTTAGTAACCAGTTAACATTCAGCATACACCTAACCAGAACCAGTCTCTCTTCACTCCCTGACTTCACACTCCCAGTACCACAGCACAGTCAGACCACCACTTAGATTATTCTAGACCATCCACAATCCCTGTTACTGACTTTTAGAAGATTGTGGTAGGAACATTCTAACACCTGGAACATACAGGCCCTGCTGCTGAGGTGCTTCAGGAAGAGAGAAGAGTATCAGGAGACAAGAGGTTGGAGCGAGATAATTTGTTCTTGATGAAGCACTAACTTGCCAAAAGTAAGTCACATCCAAGTTCTTAGCAGCATTAAAGGCTAAACCACTCAGGATGAAGGTTATAAGAAGTCAGGGGCTGACAGAGGCATCACAGGCGAGCACATCCCTCTCCCCTGGGCCCAGGAGGGCAGGGGAGCTGCACACCCTCGCTGCTGCCCCCTTCCCTCCCTCCCAGACCGCAGCAGACCCACACGGGTGCCCTCAGGGACTCGAATCCCAAGCACTGGCACTCCACCACACGAATCGCCCTATCGTGCTAATTGCAGGCGGGCAGGGAGCGGGAGAGGGCTGTTTCCGAAGCGCACACACGCAAACAACGCTGCCAGGGCAGCGGGCCGGGGCAGGAGGCCTGTGACAGAAGCCCTCTGTCAGCAGTCACAACGAGCAGCTCAGGAGGAGCGGGACAGCACAAACAAACAAACAAACAAACAAGCGAACACGGCCCCGGAGCCGCTGGGGGCTCTCCCCGCCACCGGCGGGCCCCGCGCCGGGAGGGAGCGCCTCCCGCCCCTGCACCTGCCGCGGCCGCGCTCTCTTCTCCCTCTCTGCCCGTCCGTCCTCCCCTCTGCCCGCCCGTCCCTCCGCCCGCCAGCGCTGCCCCCGGGCAGCCCGGCCCGGCCCGGCCCCCGCCGCCCCCTCACCTGCCCCCCAGGAGGCTCCTCGCCCGCTCGGCCAGCGCGCCCGGCACCTCGGCCCTGCTGAGGGCGCCGCCGCCCGCGGGGCTCCAGGGCAGCGGCTCGCCCGGGCCCAGGGGCGCCGGGAAGTCGCTGAGGAAGGCGGTGAGCGGAGCGGCGGCCGGCGGCGGTGCCACCGCCATGGCGGCGCCCGCTGAGGCGCGGGGGGGCGGGCGGGGCCGGGGGCGGGGCCGGGCCGGGGCGGGAGCAGCGGCGGGCACGGGGCACGGGGCGGGATGGGATGGGAGCGCTCTCCAAATGCCTCTGACCACTGCCCTGGGGAGCCTGTTCAGTGCCCGACCACCCTCTGGGGAAAGAACCTTTTCCTGATATCCAAACTAAACCTCCCCTGACTCAGCTTCCTGCCGTTTCCTCAAGTCCTGTTACTGGTCATGACAGTGAAGAGATCGGTCCCTGCCACTCCACTGCCCCTCGTGAGGATGCTGAAGACCCCAATGAGGTCACCCCTCAGTTTCCTCTCCTCCAGGCTGAACAAACCAAGTGACATCAGCCGCTCCTCATTCAGCTTCACCTCCAGACCCTTCACTGTCCTCCTTTGGATGCTCCCTAACAGCTTAATGTCTTTTTTATAGTGTTGCTGGGAAGGGGAGTGATAGAGCAGGTGGGTGGGCACTGATGTCCAGCCAAGGTCAACCCACCACGTGCCCAAAACTGTACACAGTACTCAAGGTGAGTACTGACCCCGCTAAGTGGCTTTTCCATCCTAAAATACTTATTCCTACATCATTATGAAGAATTACACACCCTGACAAGTCACATACAGAGATGAGTGCAAACAGGAAGGGTGCACAGGGTATGAGTGCACTCAAGTTTACTGAGACAATCCCCTCCTTATATTACTCACAATCCCATTTTGTTCCCATTCCCACTGAAACATCTTTAAAAACACGGCTTCAGAAGACCTGATTTTGTACCCATGCCAGGTTTTTTTGCTGTGCAGAGTTCATTGCAAAACATCTGTGCTAACTTTCAGCACCTCATCACTGCAAAAGCACAGGGCACTGTCAATTCAATAGGCTGTTAGCTAAAGGTACTGTGAGTTTGAAGAGGACCACAGCAAACTGGCCTATTTCTCGAATTAGTTAATAAGATCCAGCAATCAACCAGAACCTTTTCCTGCATGTTTAGAAGCACCTCTGGCTTAGAAAAGGGAGACAGCATCAGCAAACTAGATGGAACTGTCTTTGTTCCAAGTTGGAATCTTCCAAGGAGAGCGAATGAAAATCCTGTACTCGCTCTAGTGTTTGAGGGACATCTCCACGGATTTTGTAATTTTCAGAGGTTTCTTGCTCTCTTGTACTTTTCTAAGCAATCTCAGGAATATGCCTCTAAGTTTTAAGTAGAAATGAAGCACTCATCACCTCTGCAGGCTGTTCACTCTGGACACCACTGCCACCACCAGCCCGTGTGCCAGACCACCACACCGAGAGCCACTGTGGCACCTCCTGCCCTGCTCAGCCTTCCCCCAGGCCATGGCCACCCTGCACTGTCCAGCTGCAGAGGGATAGCAACCTTCTGTGGCTGCTGGTACAGCACAAACCCACGGCCTTCCTTCCTCAGGCACAGGAATGGACAGTTCCAAATGACTGTTCGCAGTTACTAACAGATCAGAAAGAACTTTGACATTTGTGGGAGTCACAGGGGAGCCACAGAAATCTGCCAAATCCTGTGAACTGCTCATTCTACACACTTGAAATTCCCAGCACTTTATTTCCACTGAGGCTAACAGAGCAGAGATTTTTGCAAGTCAAAGTTTGTCTGCAAATAGGCAAAATAAAAGCAATGCTTGGAGGAAGAGGAAAGCATTCCCACTCAGCTCAGAAGCCACGGAGAATAACTAATGACAGGTTCCCTGCATTTCCAAGACCATCTCCAAGCACCACAGCAATCCTAGATGACAGCCAGTTCCCAGCAGCAGCAGCCAGCTGGGCACACAGGGGCATTCAGAGCAGTATCCTGGTATACAACAGTGGGCTACAGGAAACTGAGGACTTGAACAACTGGATCAGTACAAGCACCCTGAAAGACACTATAGTTTATGCCAAGACCTGTGACTCTGAAGCGCTACAGCAACGTGATTTTTAAAACATTGTCTTGGTTCTTTGTGAAAAGAAGCTACTTGCTCTGCCCTAAAGGACATTGTGAGAGTGTTTTTACCAGAAAGAACTTTAAAAAAAAAAAGAAAAAAAAACCCAGAAAAAAGAACTCCTGTAAAAAACTTTTACCTGTGCCTGCATCTTTTAAGCAACAGTATTAAAACATAGTTCAAGCTGTAACTGTAGAACATTTGATCAGAGGAACAGGCTTGGGGCTGTGGTGTTTGGGCTGTATTCTCTGGTTCGGTAGATGCACACTGTGCCAACCAAAACAGCAGAGTTGTACATTACCTTTGTAGGGGCTTGTCTTTCCTCTCTGTTGCCAGTGAATCCCATGTCAAGGGTGCTCTGCACATTCTGGATTCAAATGCAGCAGCCTTTGCACTCCAGTCCAACCACAGCTAGCGCTGAAACTGTTTTGGGAGTATAGATGACAAACTGTACTTGACCAGATGACCAGACATGCTCAGGTATGTGCACATGGAAGGAAAGGAGAGAGTATTATATACTTGTACAATTAGATTCTGCAGCATTTCACCCAGTGGCACAGGGGTTATACAGCTCCACACAAAAACATGGAAACACCCTCCTTTTGACAACAGAACTAACCAATGCCGAAATGACAGTTTGGGGAGCAGACAGTATAAACTGTGTTTCATCAGGTATGATCTGCTGTGTGACCACAGAGGAAAAGAACAGCAGGGTTATTCAATCTGTCCTCCAGCAGCAGGAGGTCTCGTTTAACTGGGCCCCATAGACCACAAGACACTAACTTGACTGCACAGGCCATAACTTGGGAATCACTGCTCAAGGCAGATATTCCCCTTAACATTTATAATTTCCATTTTGTATGTCTCTTGGCATTATTCACTTATGCAGCAGAGCGGCAGATTTGAAGTAGTGTTCTTGTTATTAAAGATGTAATTTAAAATCTGACAGCTACTAATCATTTATTATTTTTGAAGATCCAGATGAAGCAAGTCTCATGCCACACCTAAAGACTACAGCAGCATAACACTGATCTTAATAAGTTCTTATATTCCTGGCACTTCTATTGCTGACAAAGGCCCCAGAAATGACAGAAGAGAGAAATTTCATTTCCTTTCTCTCAGCCACAGGTAACAGTCTGGGTAGACTCCTTGAGTGTCCCTATTGTTTGTGAGCTCTTCTTGTATCAATGAATCCCAATTAAAACCTTAAAGGCTTACTCAGTTACTAAGGGATCATCCAGAAGAATTTGTTTTGTGATTAAATGAAGACATACAACAACTTACAGTGGTTTAACTGTTCTAAGAACAGGAAAGCAGTGAAGATCAAAAATACTCAGAAACGAACTCCAAGCAAAACAAATTTTTGTATGAAGTTTATTTTTCTGTTGTGTGGCCATTATACAAAGTAAGCAGCCAGGGCCGCCATTTTGTCCTTGGGTTTCTTTGGGTTGAGTCTTCCTCCAGGTCTCCGGCCTTTGCCCCTTCCCCGCCCTTGCCTTTTGCCCTGTCCCCCGCGGTGCATGGGGTGCCTCATGGCCGCGTGCTTCAGCTCCACCAGATCCTGGAACACGGGGTCACAGAACACGCAGCCCGAGTGCTGGGTCTCATCGCCAGGCAGGGGAGATTTGGCTTTGTTAAAATCCACGTCCACGAGCGCCGCCTCGCACAGCTCGCAGGTCTCCGGCGACACCCGCACCTTGTGGGCGTTCTCGAAGAAATGCACGATGACGTTGCACTTGTTGCAGGCCATCTTCCACTTGGGCCCCGATGTCGAGTCCAGCACCAGGACCCCGTTCTCGCACTCAACGCACTGCCCGATGCCGAGCATGCTAAGGGAATGCTGGCACGTGGGGTGGGTGCATTCATTGCAGCCCATTCCTGGCGGGAGAAGAGTAAAGCCATACCACAAGGAACCCTTTGCACTACTCACACTACACGGTTTGGAGGAAGTGAGAGACAGAAATCAAAAGATTCTTAGCGTATTATAGGTTTTCTAAATCGCTAAAGAACAGAAGTGCTCCCAAAATGGCAACTTGCTTCTTCACATACTCAGAATAATCCTTTGTTCAAGAATTTCTCTATAATGGCTTTCAGAATTGCCAGATACTGCCACTGCACAGTACAGGCAGTTTAGACACATGAGTGACAAAATTAGTGAAAACTAATTACATTTTCAATTAAATGTATGGCTCATAGCTAAGTGCCATTTTATACTTGAACTACTCACTGTTAGTCCAAGACGTTTTTAATTAAAAGACAGAGATAAAAAGATGCCGAAAATCTCCAGTTACTCAGAGCTTCAATGCACTTCTTTAAGTCAGTTTTGCTCTCATGGCTACCAAACCAACTGCAGCTTTTACCCTTTCTTACATCCTTCAACAACTTTTGGCACATCATTTATCTCGGTATCATAACATTCTCAACACCTGGTCTTCACCTAAAGTCCTACCCAAGCCTACTCCAATTTGCAAGGTGTCAGAATCTCAGAGTCTTTCACCGCATGGCGAGTGTTCTGAAGGTCACCTACAGTGCATGCAGGTAAATGACTTTCTTACTTCTTTTAAAAAAGAAAAAAAAATTAAAAAATGAGTTAACTAATAAATTCTGGTAAGTTAGACATGAATTTTAGGTATCTAGGATCTAATTTGAACAGCACTTGATACTATGCAACACTGATTTTAAAACTCCTAAAAAGCACATTGTATAGACTGTACCTAATTCATTTCAACTGAGGGTGATACCTACATGTTTGCAGAATTCCTACCTTTTTTCATGTCCCTGAAGGGAGGATGGTTGTAACAGTATGGACACAGTGGATAGCTCTTCCCTCTGGATCCAGATGACCACAGCACCAGCTCAAAGTCATCGAGGGGACAACGCAGCTCTTTGTAGAGCTTGATGGTACCATTCTGTGGGAGACTGTAGGTGTCATCACAGTGGGAGCAGTGCAGGCGACTCGGCTTGGCCTGCAAACAGAACACAAGTCTCCTGAACAACTGCAGGGTCAATAGTGTTTAAAATTTGCAGTAAATCCAGCTGGAGCTGCTCTGGTTTGTTCCCCATGGAATAACTCCACCAGGCTGTTTGTTTCAGAAATGCGTTCTTGAAAACAACAATTTAATCCAAATTCAAAAGGAGTTTCTACTCCATGTCTCTCCCAGCAAGTGAAATTCAAATTTCAAGTATGAGGCAAACTTACCTGAATATACTTCATGAAACGATGGCATTTACCACAGCGGGAAAGGGGCTTTCCCGTGGCAGCCAAGGGGGAAAAAGACACTTCCATCAGCTCATCCATACCTGCAAAAGAAATAATCACATTTATGTTAGAATCCTAGTTTTTAAGAGGAAACCTGTACAAAATCACCTACAAGGCCTGTCAAGAAGTGAGAATTAAAGTATTTTTTTCACAGTGCTCTTCCTTGTTTACAAAGATATTTTAAATACACAGCATTTTGCACTGAGCATGCAGAAACACTGGGTTCAGGTAGTCTCAAGTTTTCAAAAACTCACCACTACACAGACACAGAATACATCTGTAGTAGAGTTTTGAGGACATGATTCAGTCCATTTACCTCTGGAGAACAAATCAGTTTGACTGGAAACTTCCAGTCCTAGCACAACTTTTCAGAACGCCTAAACCTCTGAAAGGAACCTAATATATCAATATTTTCTATGCATCACTTAAGCAATTGTAGGGAACTCACATGTAAAAAGTTTTACCTGCAATAGAATCCACAAAATAGTGAAATTTTCTTTTGAAAATGTCAAGGGTGTGCTCCAGGACCTGATGATAATTTGCTTTACCCAGAGCTATTAAGTTGAGTTGCTTCTCTACAGCACTGCGGATCGTGGGGAGAACCAATTCTGCATCTAACAGAAAATCAGAGACAGCAGCAATGAAGGGTCAAAAAGAGAGGCAGGAAACTGTCATCAAAATTAACACATGAGTTTCAGTTATTATAGTCTCTGGAATTAGTAATACTTTCCTAGATGCATCATTTTGAGACAGAAATGCTACTTACACAGTGACAACAGCCCTTGAGATAGTGAAGGGAAAAGAAGGCAAGAAGATGGAAAGGGAAGAACTTTTAACTGACCTATTTTGTAGTAACCATGAACCAGAACAATGCCAAGGTTTGTAGGCTTTAGTCTCCGACCACTCTCCACTGTGACATAGTTTCGCTGGCAAATGTTGTTAATGTGGACTGGAATGCTGGCATCAGTTCCTGCCACACAAAGGAAAACAACACATCCAGCCTGAACAAAAGAGTTGTCATCCAATTACTCACTTCTAACTTCTCCACTTTAATGACAATTACAGGGCCCCTAAGACTGCTTAAAATTCAGATACCTTCCTACGGTTATCAGCTCCCAGTGCGTAACTACTCTCTCTCTAGTAACTCTAATGTTCCTCTGCAGTTCTGAGAAGTTCGAAACATATGTTTTAACCTTAATCCTTACATCTCTTCCAAGGAATTACTACAGGGAAGACACTTATAATCATTTATTCTGGAAAAACAGAGTGGAGTATGGTTGCTCTGACAGGACAAATTTGTGAAAAGGAAACAAGTCAGACGGATAAAGAAAAGTAGCATTATGGTAAATTGTATAGTGAGATAGAGAAGGATTACCGAAGTCAGGAAAGCTGAGGCAAGCTGTAAAGACAAGAAATCATTCCTAAGAATGGGAGGTGCTTCCTTCCACACATCAGCTCTTTCTGAGAAGTGACAAGGATGTGCTATGAAAAGATACTACTTTGGCCAGAAACTACTGAAAATAAGAAAGGGAAAGGAACATGGGGGAAGAAACAATCTACCCTCTGCTGAGAGCAGCTACTGGCACTGTGGTTTGAAGAAGCAGAAATTATCACTGCACCTACCCAAATGCATACTGAGAGTTCATTACTGACAGAGAGGGTGCAGAGGAGTGATTCAGACTCTGCAAACCTGATGGATGTATTACAGGATAACGTAAGTTAAGGAAGCTCCTACCAATGCCATGCTTTTCCATCAGAGTGATCAGTTCTGCTTCTGTCAGGTAATCAGGGGGACTGGTTTGCTTTTCCAGCAACTTTATTTCACCAACTGGAAAAAGATCTCCTTTCTCACAGTGGGGAAGGCTTTCCTCTAATGGGATGCTGTGCCACGGCATGATTTCTGTGAACCCTGGAGGGAAAGAAAGAAACCAATGAAACCAGTGAGAGCTTATTTTCACAGCTTTCAGAAGATCAAGGTCTAAGTTTCTAGCTGTAACAGGGGCTGCACTTTGCAGATCAAAGTTAAGAGGTGTCTGCCATACCAGGCAGAAAATACCTGAGGCCAGGAAAGCTGAGGAAATACAGAATCTTAAGACAGTATCTGTTACTACACAAAATCAGATATATTTTGTGCATGACTTGAGTCAGTTCGATGATTGAAAAAAGCCAACGCTTTCCAAGAATGAAAGCACAATGCCAGAGGGGTGGGAAGAGTTTCTTAAAAAGGAAACACAAACAATAAGTCATATTAATGTAATAAGAACTACTGGGCCAGTTTACCATAAAAATCTCAGTAGTGGTGGTACATTCTTTTTCCAGAGGCCCAAGAAAAAAGATCTGCCTTTGCAGAATCTATCTCCCACAAGGCATTTACTGTCTGTAAAAAGACTGGTCTTCACGCTGGCAAATGTGGCATTAACTCTGTGAGACAACTACATGAAAAATAAAGTTTTTTAATCATAACTGCATGGAAATGAAGACTAGATTTGGTCTCCGGTTTTGACAGCTCAGAAAATGTCTTCAAAATTGCACTTGTCCCCAGAGCATCACTTTTATGGAGATACAGATGTATATGGGTATACACATATATATTCAGCGTATTAAGGAGGAAAAAATTAACCTGTAGCCAACTACTTACTCCTGCTTAGCCTCACCTGGTGAAGTTACCACCTTCCCAACACAGGTGAACCTCTCAGGGCCGATGCTGAAGGAAATGGTGGTCTGCAGGTACTTGCAGTCGGTGCTGACAGTGGCAATGAAGTGCCGAGTTATGTACTCGTAGAGTCGCCACCCGTCTCCACCTGGGGATAAACAACACCTCAGCCACCAACTCCAGTCCTGCAGCTTCACATTGCATCTCCTCTAAAAGGTACCAGTTTCCCACAGGCATCACAGGAAAAACTGGTACCTAAAAGAAAGTAACATTCGAAAGTCCGTCTGGTTCCCTTTTAAACCCTGCCTGTGTCACAGGCAGGAGCTGCAGATGCACTCGCAGGACTCTCACTTTAGCCAGTCCCTCTCCCAGTTTTGCAATGTGTTTGAAGGAGAGGGTAAAGCAGGGAAGACTTTTCTATTTTTGGAAAAAAGAAAAAAAAAAACAACAAAAAAAAAGAAAGGACATATGAACAAAAATACAATTATCTACTGTTTAGTTGCTTAGTGCCCCTGGAGACTACATCCTAACCTAAATCAATCAAAATGCAGTTGAAGTTTGATTTACAAGCAAAACATGCAGTAATACTTCAGTACTCGTGAGCTACTATTCTAGGGCAACTTTCTCCTAGAAAAGTAGGCACAAAGTTGTTTTCTCTCTCTTAGCAATACTACAGTCCCAAGGATCAATTAGCAAAGAGCAGAGCAGCTCTGAGCTTCACTGTCACCAGAAGTTTCAGTGAGGATCAAGTTTGCTCTCTCTTCATTTCCTGCCATTCAAGTAATTATGTCTTCTGTTGGAACTCAAGGACCTAATTTCCTCACACAGAGTCCCAACACTACAGAAGCTGCCTGTACCTAATTCTGCTTCTGTTGCAGCTCTCATCGGGGTGATGGGAGGATGGTCTCCTGCATCGTGGCCCTTCCTTGGACGGTTAATGCCTTCTGACAGCAATGCATTTACCTGGGTGAAGAAAGAAACTGCTTACTCAGATCCAACCCCTAACAATACAACACCCATAAATAAGAGCAACTACAGACATTTATCATTTCTGAGGGCCTACAGGTCATAATACCCCAAGTAAAATCTATTCTAAAACACAGACTGGAGAATAATCTTAGTAGGTTTTGCTCCTTGTACTCACAGTTTCTGCCCAGTAAGGATTACTGGCTTGTTGTCTCAGACATCCTTTCAAGTCAAAGTTTTCAGGATAATGGGTGGTTTCTGTGCGAGGGTAGCTAATATAACCCTGAGTATAAAGACGCTCAGCGATTTGCATGGCGTGTTGTGGACCCATTCCTAAGATGGGATAGGAGAAAACAAAAATCATCTACATATTCACTGTGATTATGGTTTGCTGTATCTGAAATTATACCTTATCCAGATATGTAAATAAATCATGGTTTGTCTTTTCCGTAAGACTTTTGTAACCTTGATCTTCCCACACATTTCACTTTTGACAAGCTTTCTAAACTTGATCCTTCCCCCAAAATGACGTGCTGTGGGGAGATGAACATATCAAAATATATTTGATATGCCCTTGATTGTTTCATTTGAGAAGCCAAAATATTTTGCTTTAAAACTGTGTGAAAATCTGAACTTTTGCACATACCTAAAGCAGCACTGGCCACTCGTAGCATTTCTACCGTGTTCAGAGCCAGTGGTCTCTGCTTCACCTTCTCTTTTTTACTCACAGATTCTACCTAGAAAACAGCATTTTCCCAGTAAAAGTTCTGAAGTTTGGTAACTGGTAAATGCATGATTTCAATCATGCCTATAAACATGTATCATACCTACCATTGTCTATTCTTGTTGTATCTGCTTTGTTATCTTAAAACAGTAGCCATCAATATATTTTCACTTTAGAAAATCTGACTGGAGGTAATTTTACCAAGTTCTACTAAAATTAAAGTCCTAAAGATTCTTTGTGCTAGAGTCTAGATCAGGTCTTTAATTAACTGGGAATGCAGCAAGGCAGCTTATTGCTGTCTTTACTTCCCATTTACCTCAGCAGCACAGACTTCCAGTGCTACAAGAATTTAGTGCTCATGGTCCTAAGTGTAAGGATGCAGGTTTTTAAAAGCTTCAAGCAGTCTTTGACCCCTGATGTCTGTAAGCACTGAAACCCAAACATACTGTCAAGCAAGTATTGAATAGATCAGTTAGAAGTTAATTTGCTGTAAAGACTGCACCATACACATGATTAAAAATTTAACTGCAGGAATATTGCCCTACACATAATTAAGTTCTGATTTGTACAATGTCTCATGGGAAATAAGAGGTCTGCTTGGAGGGATCTGAAAGGTATTTCCTAGTAGGTTTAGTACTGAAGAGTTCCTATCAGGAGTGATGATCATTTCCAAAGTCAGTATTAAGAAGAGGCTTCTGCTGAGATGACCACACCAGCACAAGATCTACAACAAAAAAATCTCTGGCCTTTTATTCTCATTTACACAAAGCTGAATGAAGTAAAAACCAATATATACATATATACATACACACACACACACATATATTCTGCACTCTGTAACAAAAACCCCCAATACACAGCAAATGAAATATTAAAATTGTGTTTCCTTCATATGAAACATGGGCCTACAGACACTTAGTAAATATTCTTACCTTTGCTTCTTTTGCCATCTTTGTTATATTCATGAACATTTGAGCAACCTCACGATCGAACACCCTCACTCTATCCCAATCTAAAGTGAGAGAACTTTCTTTTTCAGGGTTCACCTATTGGACAAAACCCAAAAAAAATTAATTCCTACCAGCTCTACTGCTGGAAGTGTGAGAATGCATATTCCCAACAATAATCCAGCAAGCAAAGCCTAGGACATACAGGATTTGCTAGGACAAACTCACACTAGGGCACAAGTGCTTCAAACAAGCAGTTGTGCTCCTTTTCACAGGGGTTTTTGGAAAGGTGGAGCACTTGGAGTTCTGGGGGCCAGGGAGTGACTGTAACTATTCCTGCAGTGAACTGAAATACTGTGCTTGTTTAGTGGGAACAGTAAAGGCTGAAATGGGCAGAAATTCAAAATTTACCATTTTGATTTAGCAAAATGAATCATTTGTATTAAACTGTAACTAGGTCACGTTTTAAGTCCCATACACAAAAAGCAATATGAAGCCACCGATATAAGAGAGTACAAAACCCTCTGGAAACAGGCACCAAGTATTTCCTAGCACGACACACATCAGAAGAGATGACACTGGGTATCAGATTTCATCTTTTTTTTAAACTTTTATAATCTAAAAAATGGCAACCTTTTAGCATGCATCCTTTATTTGTTTAGAAGAATCCTTGTGATCACAAGCTGTAAACCCCTGTTGGTTTGCTCTCAGAGCTCGGACAGCAGCGAGGCTGTAAAACTGCTCTAAGCTGCCAAAGTACTCTGAGGACTCAACTGCCAATTAACACAATGAGCATTTTATTTGCTTTAAAATTACAATACTCAGCAATGCCACTGTTTGCTGGCAGCCTAATTAATTCCTGGATTCAAATTAACAACAGCCAGTCCAAGGACCCCAGGGAACAAAAGAAAACCATTTTAAGTAGTCTTTTTGGCTGAATCTAAGCTTAGATGATTAGCACTGAAGAATTCTTATAAGCAGCAGACAATAACCACTTTAATACAAAACTGACATCCTGGAATCTGTTCTTGAGAGTGGTGACACACATGTGAACACAATGAGAGCACATGAGTAAACTACAGCCATTGTGAATTCTTGTCAGCAGCTACAAACTTATGAATGACTGAATGAAAAGACAAATGCATTTCATTTGTAAAAATATATACACTCATATACAAACAAGTACTGTAAAACTTACTTTAGCTTGCAACACCCAGTAAGTTTCAGGCTTAAATGACTGGATTTTGTCATGCCTTTCAACACAGAATCCAAGTGTTGGGGTCTGACATGGTCCAAAGGAGATGAGGGAGCTGTCTAAATTCCCGTATTTCCCCTGAAAATATTTAGTCTGAAACCTAAGAGAGGGGAAAAGAAAACAATCATAAACTAGGAACAAGTACATTAATATCCTCATTCCCATGAAAAGAAAAGGTTTTCATTAACATACACACACAAATATGAGTAATCTATAAAATCATTCAGGCACTAGGAAAAAAGCATTCTGAGAAACACCGTCTCCTACAGCTAATTACATCACAATCACTTTGCCTCACTGAATCGTATTTATTCCCAAAGAAACATGAGGGAACATTGTAACACAAGATCATATCACAGTTGCCAATAGTACTTTATCTAATTCAGGTAGGTCCATACACAATTTTTTTATTCTTTTTATTTGTCTGTGCATAAAATTGTTCAGTTTGGTGTTGAGCAGAATCAGCCACCAGAATTCTGACACGTATTCTTGGTGTGCTGGGTTTGGCTGGGGTAGAGTTAATTTTCTTTATAGGGGCTGGGACAGGGCTGTGGGGAACAGTGTTGTTAATTCAGGGATGTTTTCACTAGGGCTGAGCAGGGTTTACACCGAGCCAAGGTCTTTCCCATCTCTCACCCCACCAGTGAACAGACTGGGGGTGCGCAAGGAGTTGGGAGAGAACACAGCCAGGACAGCTGATCTCACCTGACCAAAGGGATATTCCAGACCATATGGCACCATGCTCAGCATATAAAGCTGGGGAAAGAAGGAGGAAAGGGGGGGATGTTAAGAGTGATGGAGTTTGTCCGCCCAAGTCACCGCTATAGGTGGTGGAGCCCTGTTGTCCTGGGGATGGCTGAACACCTGCCTGCCCATGGGAAGTGCTGAATTAACTCCTTATTTTGCTTGGCTTGTGTGTGCAGCTTTTGCTTTACTGATTAAACTGTCTTTACCACTACTGAGTGTTCTCAGTTCTACCCATCCAATTCTCTCCCCCACCCCACTGGGGTGGAAGCAGTGAGCGGCTGTGGGGGAATTGGCTGCCAGCTGGGGCTAACCCAGGGGTGGGCAGCACCATTCCCGAACCTCTCCCAGCACCGTCTGCAATCCGTGCTATCACCTTGTGAACGCACAGCCAATCCTCAGATCCAGCTCCTGGCGGGCATCCACGGACAGAGCCTCGTTGCGATTGGGTTCTCCCAAGTGATTCATGGCATTGCAGATGTCTGTGTCAGTGATGGAGCTGAATTTAGCTCTGTAAATCGTCCTCTCCGAGCCACGAGGTTTGTTCATGACAGGAAGAACAGCATCAAGAACCTAATGAAAATCAGAAGCGTATTTTAAAAGCATTTGGAAGATAAAAGGCTTCAGTCAGGCTTTCTCTCTAAAGCAAAAAATAAACCCACTCTCCACAAAGTATTTGCTTACGTGACACTACTAAATTCAGCAAGATGTCGTGCCAATACACTAACTGATAAGCCAGAGCAGTATTTGTCCATCCACTCGGAAGTGTTTTAAGAATTAGCAAAACTGAAGGATTTATTTACTATATAGCAACTGCTGGAAGCAAATCACTGTTGTTGGCTAAGTACAAAGACATTCACCAATGCATCTGCAGCACCTTTTGGTGAACATGTACCAGTTACTCTCTGAGTTTATTCTACATATTGCTAAGCCACGTAATGATGCAGTGGTATGTAAAAAAATTAAAACTATTACTTGATAAATTGTGCTTCTTTAAATAAAAAGAAAAAATCACAAATAAATACTCTTCATGTAGACTTCCAGGAATAGGATGCTAAAAAAAAAATCTTAGGAAAGTTTTAGTTCTATGCTTTTATGTGCAGAGACCAAGTTACTGCAGAAGGCCTACACTTAAAAGCAGCCTCTGTGCTCTAAAGCATCTAATGGCTTAACAAACAAAAGATGGTAGAGGTGAAGCTTTACAAGGACAGAAAAATAACTACTCCAGCTGTGTAATACAGACCAATTTTCAAAGCACTGGAATGTTCTGACATTTAAGAGACCTGATTGTTCATCTCAGATGAGCAACATCTCTGAAATTGATTTATACTCTTTAACTGACATCTTACAGAGTTCAAAGCACGTGAGTTTTCCCACCAAGGCCTTCCATGCCTTTAAAACTTTATTCAACTTTAGTTTGAATTTTATTGTATACTCATAAATCAATATATTGATAGTATTGTCACAGCCAAATATATTATGGCATTATAAGTCTTAAAAAGGGAAATCTTACTTCAAAACAGATGTTTTCTCCTTCCTTATCACAATCCAACCACAAGACAATACAGTCACAGCCTCTTCCCTCCACCTGTGAGAAAAACTAGCACAGTTCTTCAGCAACTCAAAAAAACCACCCCTCCCTCTCTATTTTGAAGTACTGGAGGTAATTTACTCAGTGATAAAAGGATTGGAAGAATAAAGCAGAAGTGACAAGAAGTCTGCTGGTACCTAAACAGTGGTTAAAGAGAGAAGCAAGCTGTGCTCCATTGGACCAGAAAACTGCCTGTAAGATGCTTTTCTGAAAAAAATCAGCATAGCTCTATAGCAGTGCAAGCATTCTTAGACACCCCCAGTTTGCATGTGCAGCCTCAGAGGCATAGCCCCTTCCCCTTCTGGGCCTGCATTTCCAAATCACTAAAAGAAAATAAAATCAACAAACCCAAGAAACACTTTCCTAGTTCATAAAGATACTACTAAGACTAAATTTGTCTGACAGAAATCATTTTTACACCAGATACACTTGCCCTTCAGACAGCACATCATTTTGTAAGAGCAACCAAAGTGCTGCTTTCCCCTCAGCGGGGCATGTAAAGCAGGAACAGTAACCAACACAGGCTTGTTTTAAAGAAGGCATTTATAAGCTGTTCCTTGCACTTGCCGTTAGAAACTAAACATGCATCCAGTGCTCCAGTTCTGAGAAGCAGAATATCAACAGTCAAAAAACTCAGAAGTGAATTTAACCAGGTAAAGATTCCACACAGAGTAAGAACCAGAAAAATTCATAAAGTGGACCTAACTGTGACAAAAAGCTCCTCTTACCTGCAGGTAAGAAAATCCTTATTTAGGAACATAGAAAAAAGGTATCTCTGAAATACTACTCAGAAGAGAGAATACCTGTAAAAATTTCACCATGGTCAGTTTGGGATTAGCTTCTTTCTTTTCTGTGGGAGCTTTGCTAAAAAGTTCTGCTGGATCCACTTTGTCCCAGCTGTTGTATTTTCCTGAAAAGCAAAAGCATACTAAGTAGAGCTCTAAAGACAAAGTAGAAAAACCAAAACCAAACAACAAACAACTTTACTTTGCAAAACACTTGGCTTTCAAAATTTTTATGGAAAATTTTCTACGCTAACACATCTGGCTTTACTGTATATCAAGGGACCTCTCAGAACTGCTGACCACAAGCAATCTTTTTGTTCTTTTCTCTCTACCTTTCTCCTGAAAATCCTTCCTGATTTATTTCCACAATCAGTATTTTCCTGTTAGGAGTCCTGGACAGCTCTACAAGGCATTACCAGTTAAAACACCTTATGAACAGATACCTATGAAATCCAAAGTCATGACGTGACCACATACAGATGTCATCTTGAAATGGGCACTCTGTCCTGCAAATGACCCCGTGTACTCATGCACAGAGCAAGCACCGTTCAGTCCCTTGCGAGAGGACATGTTTCCTGTGAAAACAAGGCCATCAATATCAATGAGATTAAATTAAACAACCATGGAAGGAAGTTCTTCTGTGTGAAATTACATTTCCCTTTTCTTAAAACTTACAGCTAGGGTGTTCCTGATCAAAAAAATTCTACTCACTGATCAAGCTTTCATTTCAGTTAATTACCACTTCAGGCCTTTTTCAAAGTATATTCCATTTTCAAGTTAAACTATGCATTATCTCCTCCATCCTTTCCCTCCCACCGGGAAACCTTACAGAAACACAGATAGTTTCCTAGGCTGCGCAGTTAGAATCAACCCATTTTATTTTCCGCACGATTTACAAAACTTTTACTACAGCTCCAAAGATCTCAGGAACCGCAAGCTCGCTGCTCGGCTGGCACTTCGCAGAAGGCACACGGCCCGACACACACACAGCGCCGCCGCACACGGGGCCGGGGCCGCGGTGCCGTGGGAGGGAGCGAACCCAGGGCCGCCCGCACCGCGGGGCAGCGAACCCGCTCCTACCTCTCGAGAGGATCTTGGCGATGGACTGCGCCAGGGACGGCTTCTCCGCCACCATCAGCACGGTCCTCATGCTGGGCCGGGCGGCCCGCGGCGCCGCGGGGCTGGGCCGGCTGTGCTGGGGCGCGGCGGCTCCCGAGCCGGGGCGGGCAGCGCATCAGCGCGGGCGGGCAC
>JAWWEU010000037.1:5978903-6018120 GCA_035583155.1 Acropternis orthonyx | reverse complement strand
CCGCCCCGGGCCCGGCCCGCGCCGCGCCTCAGCGGGCCGCCATGGCCGCGTCACTGCCGGGTCACGGCGCCGGAAGGCGCGGGCGGGCGGGTCCGCGGGGCGGCGCGGGCGGGCGCGGCACACACACACACACACACACACACGGGCACATACGTACAGAGACACACACATACAGATACACACATGCAGACATGAACTCACACACATGTGTACACACACACACACACACACACACACACACACACACACACACACACACACACACTCATTCCAGTGCCCACTGGCGGCGCGGGCGGGCGCGGCACACACAGTCATAAACACAGACATATACGTATAGAGACACGCACATACATATACATACATGCAGACACATGCACTCACACACGCGCACTTACACACACACTCCAGTGCCCACTGGCGGCACACACAGACATATACATACACATACATACAGAGACATGTGCACACATACAGACACATGCACTCATAAACACACACTTAGGCACACGCATACACACACGTGTACACACACACACACACACACACACACACACACACTCCAGTGCCCGCGGGCGGGCGCGGCACACACAGACACAAACACATTCATATACATACAGAGAGGGACGCGCACATGCATAGGCACACATGCAGACACACGCACTCCCTCCCACACACGTGTGCACACAGGCGCTCCAGCGGGCGGCGCGGGGGCTGTGCGGGGGCCGCGGCGCCACCCGCGGGACCCGGCACGGCAGCACGGGCAGGAGGCACCGCCAGCCCTCCCTCTCTCCCTCCCTCCGTCTCTCCCGGAGCCCAGACTGGTCCCGCGGGCACGGCCGGCGCCGCCTCCCCTCCCGCAGCGGCAAAGGTGCGCGAAACATCCCGTCAGATTCCCCAAGAGAACCCGCACACAAACTGTGTCTGCTCTGCCCAAGCGGCTGCCCCTGTGCCCGGGCCGGCACTCGGGCTCCAGTTCCCACGGACCCGAAACACTCCGAACAGTCTCTGCGCACTGACAGCGTCTCCTTCACCGCAAACCTATGTGTTGTACAGGAGCGTTAGCAGCACCTGGTACCTTTGCACTCAGAGGAGGTAATGGAAATAATGCCGATTTTTTGGAACGATTCTTGAAAAATTGTATTTTTGTTGAGTGTTGATTTCTCGCTTAGGCAGAAAGAAGGGAAAGGACAGTGGAAAGGGAAGAGCCAGGCCAGGCTGAAGCACACCCTTCCCTCACCCCACCTTTGCCCTGGGAGGGGTTGGAGGCTGGCCCAGCCAGGTCCTGCTCTAGAGGCTGCAGCTCCTCTCCCCAAATCCTGGAGGGACCATTTGCCCTGGCTGTCACTTCCCAGTGACACTGAGCCCTGCTAAGGAGATTTGCTCAGTGGACTGGAGCAGATTCTGACCTCTCCTGCAGCCTTCAACTCTTCCACACATCCTGAAATCTTTCTGTCAAGGGAAGCGCTAAAGAGGGAAGCCCCAAGCTGATGGATTTTATAAGCACTTTGTGGAGGAGCTCAGCTCTCTATTTTTACCCCTGTGGTTGTGCATCAATCGCTGCCAATGTTTATAGCACTTTTCCCAGAGCTGCTCAGTACTATACAAACCCAGAGAGAAGGGATTGGGAAGCAGCCAGGATCAGGATGTATATCAACCTCATGCTATCTGGAATAAAAAGGAAGTAATTCACCTTCAATTTGATTAGTAGACAATTAATAGATACTGAAGTTATTAGTGAAAGGAAAAATCAAAACAAACCCAGAGCTTTTAATTCTTTGGCAGTACTGAAGTTAGAACATCTTAAAACAAATGTGTACGCTGGTTCAATGCCTGGTTCCCTTTGACATCTGGGGAACATCTGGAACAATCAGGATGCAAGTTAAAACCAAGCCTTCAGATATGTCAGATACATATTTTTTAATTTCCTCTAGTAGAAGCCCTCACAAAATCCAACCTTTCTTTTCTCTTTGAATGCACAACGTAACATGAAATTCCAGCTTGTGCTCACCCGGAGAAACGCAGCCGGGGCTCTCTCACACGTGGCCGAGAGACTCCGGTCACTCTGAGTGCCCGCGTATCCCTGGGCTGATCCAGACGCGTGTGTGGCTGGTTCCTGGGGCCACACAGAGGCTTTCTCGCCCGAAGGGGTCCCGATGCTGGACACCCATGCACACCCGCCCTGCCTCGGTGCACGGAGCCTGCAGGAACAGCAGGTCGCGACAGCTGCTTGGAAGTGCTTTGGAAAGCACCTTGACAGTCTGGAAAGCCTCACCCCATTCCTAGTTCTCCGGCGTGGAGCTGCATTAGTCCCAGCAGTGCTGAGGGGACCAGGACCGGGATCGGGGTTGGGATCGGGATCGGGACCGGGACCGGGGCGGTCGCTGGAGGGCGCTGCCGCCGCAGGAGCCGTCCGCGGTCCCCGGGGCGCGGCTGCGCTCGGCGGGAACGGGCGATCGCCGCTCCCACCCAGCGCGTCCCCTGCTCCCATCGCTCCCACCCACCGCTCCCATCGCTCCCGCCGCGCCCACCGTTCCCTCAGCACAGCACTGCCTCGGCGTCTGGTGCATTCCCTTCGCTCTGCGTGTTTTCGCCGGGAACTGGCTGTTCACTCACTTTTCCTCGGAAAAGGTGAAGGCCATAAGCCTTCTCTAGCTGTGTGAATGGGGCAGAATAATAAAACCCCAGAGCAAGCAGCCCCTCCTGTGGTTTTCACAGAGAAAACTGAGTTTGTTTCTAGGTATAAATAATTAGAAAAGTTTTGGGTTACATCAACTTGATAAGCATATCAAATCAAGAAAATATAGTTCTGGGGGAGCACTTTGCATGCTGAGGACACTTCAGCCACACTGGTCCTGCTGCCTGTGCAGTCACAAGTTTTTCAACACCATTTATCCCCCAGGGTATTCCAGTGGATGGTTATTCAAGTAGTCAAAGCCCTCAGCCAGACTGAGCCATTGATGTTTCACTCTCCATCAGAAGATGTTGTGCAAGGCTTACAGCCCTGGACCTCTTTGCCCTGTCACTGACTCACTGATTGGTTTTGGTAACTTATGCCTTGGTGCCTCCTCCAGGACATGAGTAGCAACTTCCCTCTTTAGGGATGCTTTACAGATCTGTGTGCCCACTTTAAGTGCAAGATAGAAAAAGCTACAGAAATATCATGCTCTCTTTTGCAGGGAGCATAATCATTCCTGTTTTGCTTCCCTGGGCTCATTCTTGACCTTAGAGTAACTTCTCCCTGTTTGTTTCCAAACACACTTGAAAAGATTGCCATGAAATTAATAAGTATTGACAGGAGGGTCAGGCAGGCAGAAACACATCTGGAAGGATGCCACAGACTTTAGAAACGATGAAAATGTAGGTCAAATTATTAAAATAGGGTTGGTGGGTTTTTTTCTTTTTAAAAACTAAATAAGAGCTATGAGGCCACAAAAATGCGCTCTTGACTACAAATCTGGGCTCCAGACACTTCAGTGCTGGGAAGAAGGAGATAGAGTCTACCACATACAGAGCAACAACAGCACTTGAAGTGTTTTGTGCTTGAGTGAAAGTTATGCTTGTGCCCCTTATTAGAAATTTTAGTTTAAATCTTTGAATAATAAAAGGGAGACAAGAAGGTGAATGCTGATGAAACAAGATATTGCTGGGACACATAAACAGAACACATGACCTATCATTGGATCTTCACTGTTTTCTCCTTAAGTAGTAGACTTTTGTTCAAAGGAAAGTGCAAAACTTCACCCGTAACCAAAGCACCCATTTTCATACAAACCATTTCTTCTCACTAAGACCACCTTAAGCTGAAGAAGAAATATAGAAGGAATCTGTGAATGAGAGTGGATCCACAGGGATAAAACAGGAGAAACAAAGCACATGCTTTTGTTCAGGTTTGATTTTGCACCAACTGTTGCATACTCCAGGCTGGTTTTGGTATTAACAATAATCCATAATCCAGGTAGGTGGACACAGTCCCTCTCCCAGTACAGTCTGCAATAGCAAAAATATAACGCAGAAACAATAGACAAGATGATGGTGACTACCTGAAACTCATACCCCATGTGTATATACCGGCACTGCAGACCTGTGAGCATGGCTGGAGAAGGCACAGACCTCAGATGCCTTCATGGGGTTACCTGCAGATCAACAGCAACTTCATCGTGGCCACACAAGGTCCCAACCTCTGTGTAAGCAGCTGAGACCCGGGCGGTGCAGCCCTCATGGGAGCTTAACTGAGCACAAAGATCTCCATAAGCTGCAACCTCACCACTTTGGTCTGGGCATGCCCTGAGATCATCTACCATCAGCAAACTCAGCTTCACTGAGAGAGCTTGTCCTCCCGGTGCTCCCAGGTGAGGTAACACTGTCTTCACGTCTCATATCAGGAAAGGCTCTGACACAGCGACAGAGCTGAGCTGGCTCCCCAGCTCTGGCACAGACCTTCCCAGCTGTGGTTGAGCTTCACCTGAGAAAACTGCTTTGTTCTGGTCTGCCCTGTGGAACTTCTCATTCCCTACTCTGAAGACCAGCTATTGCTGCCCACCCTCCCTTATGCTGGCTCAGGCAAAGTTGGCACTGGAACCAGGCTGGAAACTGCCGAGCTGAGCTGGGTTCAGGTAGAGTTGCTCGCACCAGCTCCATGTCCTCTGGGAGGACCCACACATGTCCTGTCAGAGCTCTGGCACTGCTCTGTTTGGAACAGGTTCTCATGCTCTGGCTGTGCTGTGCCTGCACTGGGTATTGACTCTATTTGCAGTTTCAAAGTTCTTGTTCAAATGATACAAACTTAGATAACAAAATAGCATGCCATAAACAACCCTGCTGCCAAAAAATAATACCTGGATGTGAGGAAACACAACATTTGTAATTCATAACCATACAGGGAGGTTTAGACAGCATTGCAATGTTTACTGCCTACCTCATTATTCATGTCTCTGCTTTCTAAATGTCCAAGTTGTGTAAATTAGGGGTGAGGTAAATTCTTGGCTGTCACTTTGCACAAATAACTTGGGTTTGAACAACAGGTTTTATTGTGTTTGGAATTTCTGCTTTGAATTGCACTGAATCCTCAGCACTGAGAGCACTCCACCAGCTGAACCCAGGTAGGGCCAGCCAAAAACTCATCTTTGCCTGAGTTTCACTCGTCATGTATTTTCGTATGTTCTCTCCTTCTTGTTGCAAACACATTTTCTTATGGCCTTTCTCTATCTCACATCTTTGAAGTTAAAATGATCCAAAGAGTTGAAGCTACACTACTCTTTCTTTGGAAAGGACCACCTGTTTCCCCTTGGGTCTAGGACCTTGTTGAGGTTGAAGTAGTGGTGAAAACATTAAGGATCAGCTTTAAAGAAAACCGCAAACCCTAAGACTCATCATTACAAGAAACCTTTCAGAATGCAGTTCATCATTACAGTGTATTTTAAATTATACCTACATGAGATGCTTACAGAGCCTCTTCCTTCTGCTGGCTCTCTCTGCAATCCAGCCTAATCCCAAAATTTGTGAGTTGTGGGGTTGCTCTTTCCCTGGTCATGGCCCTGGCCTTTGAGCTGTAAGTCAATTTTGCATTACACATTTTGAGCGGACACCCACGCTTGTGCTGAAGTCCAAATTTGCCTTGCATCTCTACTCTTTGGAAGTTCCTTTGGGTCTGGATCCTTGCCATATGTCCCTCACTGCCAGCTCCAAGCACACACAGAGTCCAGGGAAAAGAGCCCCTCTTCTCAACTGACCCAATTGCTTATTATAAAACATTTTGCTTCTCTCCTATGGGAGACCAGCACTGCCCTTGGTCTTTGCAATTTGAAATAAAACAAAAAAAACCCACCCCAAACTGGTAGAAATACAGCAGAGAGGAAGGGATCTGACATTCGGTGCTAGCTACTGACTGTCCTGTTTTGCAGCTCTAGGCAACACATTGCAGTCTACATTGGTACAAACTGGCTTCGAAATCCTACCAGATGCAGCCTGAAGAGCTTAACGTCCTCTTCCTGAAGTGTTACCTGCAATATACACTGAGAAAGAGCCCCTGGATTTGAGTTCCTTCTGTAAAGCTCATGTGAGTGCCTGCTCAGCCTCCCCACCAGCCCTGACCTCTCTACGAGCTTCTGCTTGGTCCCAAGGCAGCTCCAACCTTCCTGTGTGTTTTCTCCCCACTTCACCTCTGAACAACTGCAGCACAGTAAAGCAGCCAAATGAGGACATCTCTGTAGCCTAAGCTGTCGAGGGTTTGATTAACAAAACGGCTGCAAGGCTCTGGCTTGCAGCAATGTTGGCAATTTGTGAAACACGTCCTATCAAGACTATTTCACTACAACAATGAAAGCCTCTTCACCTGCCTTTTTTTTTTTCCCTACAGCTGAGGCTACCTAACTCCACCTGGATAGTAAAGGCTGTACAACCTCCATTCAGATTGCCTTCAATGAGTTTGTTAGCCCATAAATAACATCAATCAGCAGTTGTTTTTGAGGTAGGGAAGTAACTTGACAGATTCTTTCAGAGGAGAATTAGATTCCTGATTATCTGTGACCTTGTGTGTTTCAGAATCATTACAGCCATTACAGGACATCACTTGTCTTTACTTTGACTGTTCCTGCTTCCTTTGCATTCTCCGACATTTTTCCTATTGATTTTCAAAGAAACTGATGGGGTCACACTGTGGCCCTCAGCGGACACGAATCCTCAGTACATCCAGCAGCTCATAATCAGAGCGTGGAATGAAAAGCCAGATATTGCGGGACCAGTTAAACTCTGCGCCCTGAGCTGCTGCCTGGGAGATTGCTGCAGAAGCACCGTCCACGGAGGACACTTGCCAGTTAGGGCAATTGCCTGGAAAATGGGCTGACACCCCGGGGAGCTGCTGGGATAATTCAGCCTTCCTGGGACCCTCCCGATTGTGCTGCCGTTAAACCGGTGCCCTGCGAAAGCGCCGCTCAGGCTCACAGCCCGTGTTTTCACACGCTTCCCTGCTGCCCTGCTGCAGGCACTTGGCGGGGGTAGAGCTGTAGCTCTGGCAACAAAACCTGACCGGAGCGGAGAGCTCTGCGCCGTGACGGGGACGGGGTGGTGCGACTGGCCCTGAGCATTTTGACACAGCAGTCGTGTTTGCAGTTTGATAGCTCTGGGAGTATTTTAATGCACAGCCTGGTGCCATCGCGGTATCACCTGGAGCCAGGGGACAGGGGCTGGATGAGCCAGGGCAAGGCGGTGTTTTACATGTTACTAACTCTGAGCTCAGGCTGAAATCAAAGAGCAGCCAGCTGCCACGAACATTTCCATGGGAGGTGCCTTAGGTAATTTTTCCATAGTTTTCAGAATAACTCAACATCTCTGCAGGACTGTCTGGAAAATATTGTGTGCAAGACACTCTCCATTTCTGAGCCTCCGAGGGTGGAGTGATGCAAAGGGTTAACTGGGCGAGAGGCATGTGAATTCTGGAGACATTTTCAGATACCTGGGGTACCTTCAGCTCTGCAGTGTTGACCTCTGACTCTCTAAGTTTATCAGTACGTTCACTAATCAGGGGTGTTTAATGGAACAGCCACATGGATTCCTGGCATTCTTGAAACGTTATGACCCTGTCAGTTGTATGAAGACTAAAAGTCTCTTGCTTTTGAACTCACTAGAGTTTGCACTGTCTTAGAAGCCTTTGATAAATACTTGCTGGATTTCTTACCTAGCTGTTCTAATCTGCCCAAGGTCATCATTCCAGAAAAGAAAAGATTTTATTTTGTGGGCATTCCTCACTTAAATGGATGAAATGAATGTTTTCTCTAATTCTGGAATAGTAAAAAGCATTGTGTGTCATGTTTAGAAAAGCCAGCAGATTAAAGATTTATTTTCACGTTGCCTGTGGAGGGTTTTGTGTTCACTTTCAGTCTCTAAAGACCAGTGAAAAACAAATGTAAAATATGTCTTTCCATGAAAACCACCTAACACTATTTAAATACATCTCACACAAGTACCGAAAGGCTTTAGCAACAGAGTCCACAAGCACGTTTTTCCTTCACAGTTCACACCACAGAGTTTAGGCACAAAGGTCTGGATGGTCTTACAGAGACCCAAGCCTGGAGGTACATCTGATCCAAAACTTGTCCAGAATTTAAAAGGACCCAAATTTGAAAGGGTTGAACTCCCCATGAATCAGGTACTTGAGTCACTTTTAAAAGTGAAACTAGATTTTATAAGTCTCTTTGAACACATCTAAATTTTCCATAAAGTCAGGATACAAACATAACAGCAAAGGCCAAGTAGCTTGAATTTTGAGAAAGAAATATATATTTTCTTTTTTATTTCTTGTGAATAAGCTCCATGCAGAGCAAAGCCAGATAAGACAGGATAACTCATCAGTGTAAGAAAGCCTTTTAATGAGGGTACTGGCAACAGGCAAAGAAAAGAGACTGGAAATATCAAGAGTTAACAGGTGACTTGATATGGATGGCTGTCTCTGCTACAAGGCTTTTAAAAGCAAACAATTCACATAATTTATGAATGGTTTCATAGGAAGGCTCACATTTATCCAAGAGGCCATGCCTTGGCATAGCAGACCTCCCAGGAGACTTTTCAGGTGACTCTTCCGTTATCATCCTCATTTTATTACTCCTAGTTCTATTCTTCTGCTGTTGCTCATAATATCTCTTGATATTTTTAAACTCATCACCTACTGGCAGTCTGTCAGTAGAGGACATTGTTCAGCTGAGCTATACACCCTTATTTTGAGATGGGCAACAGCAGGAGCCTGACCCTTCCCAGGGCAGGGGGAAAGCACATGGAAAGAACTGAGGAGGCCAGATCCTGCGCACGGTGGGAGCTGAGGTGGTGCTGTTAAGCCGAGCACTAAGTAAAAGCATCTCCCTTGCAGGCTGACATAATGCTCACCTGCCCTTCCACATGCACCATCCTCCTCCCATGGGCTTTTCTCTGCTGTTGTGAGGAGCTGAGGAATGGGGACCTGCAGTGAACAAGATTATATTCCCTGAACTTGACCCCAGCACCCAGGCAGATGCCAGTTCACACGTGGTGCAGCACAGCTACTTTGTGTTTCCTGGTGAGCCTCCTTATGTGGGCTCAAAACCTCCAAGGAATTTTGTAGCAGTCCTTGGGATGTCTTGCTCTCCTCATTACCTCTCCTGACCTAGCAAATGGGGGGCAGGATGGGAATGATCTTTGTATCTAGGTCAGATCTTAATCTTTTTTCCTTTACTGCAGAATCACTCCCTCCTATTTCCTCACAGCTCTTGTTCAGGTTTGCCTTTCACCCCTGGTTGAGCGTTTTTCTGTCATTCTCTCCTGCCCTCTTCAGCCCAGAGCAGAATCACTTGTACTGAACAGGATGGTCCTTTTCTTCATTTTCTGTCTCACACTTTTCTTTTTCACCCCATCTATTATATCCCCACATCTGACTGATGTAGTACAATGAGATATTTAAAACCACCGAAACTGTGCAAACCAGATTTCTTTTTTTCCCTTACCTAGTGACAGAGCAGAAACCAGCTGGGGACTCACTGATGTAAAACTCACTTTACCAGTGAGATTCACTTATTTGTCATGAGCCTCGTGTTCCTCTAGTCTATGAGGCCATGGAGGTACAACTGCTCTCTCTTCAGTCTAGCACCTACTTCACCCAGCACAGAAGCCATGGAGGGGGATTAGGATGTTACCTCGCAGTGCCCTGAGCTCAGAAGCCAAGGGATCTGTTGACTTTCACTCCTTACAGTTCTGATGTTGGGCATACCTCTGCTGCCTGCCCCCTCATCCTACTCTGAACTGTGTTACCACGAACACAACGCTCACAGCTTCCCTTCAAGGTGACTTGGTCCTGTGCTGTGCCACAGCTACACTGAGACTTGCCCCACACCTGACATGCAAACCCCCTCTTTGCAGCCTTGATTTTCCCTTGGGTAAGTGTGAGCCCAACTCAACTGATTATTGCTAATAAAACGCTGGCACACGGCACATGAAGCTTCGAGTAGAGCAACATATAATCACAGATTCAATGAAACTCAATAAAACTCAAAAAAAATTACCACAATACAGGAACTTGCAGAGTGATGGCAACCACAGGAAGGTAGGGGAATACCACAAAGGCCTTGAAAGGCTGCAATGCCCAGGCAGAGGCACAACTCTTGCTGACCGCTCTCTCCTTTCAGAAGGGGGAAAATTCTCCTCCTCTGCTCAGCCAGGGGCTCAGCCTGCAGTTGGCTACCCATTTTGGATGACTACAAATGCATTAGTTTAGCCAACTAGAGAGAAGCAAAGCTTTTTAAAGAAGTAGCAAGTAGATCATGGAAGGCCCACGTATAAAACCAGGCAGTGGAGTGTGACACCGCCCCACAGGGCAGCTGTGACCTGCATTAACCTGCCCAGGCTCTGACACTTGAGAAACACCTCTGAGAGAGGTTTTAGAAACAACTGATGACTTGTACAAGAACTGCTGCCATGAGCAACCTCTTTTAACCCTCTTTGGGAATAAAGGGAAGAGCAATCCCAGTCTTCTACTGGGCTTGTGGACTCTGATCCACAAGGTGCAGCAGAGCCAGGCTGTGGGCACACAACCTCTTCCAGCTGCTCGTGTTTCAGCTGAGAGGTAGCTCTCCTGGTTTGCCCTCATTTCTCATCTCCACAGTTCTCCTCTTGACTTTTAGAGATTATTGCTGTGTGAGAGCCAAGCATCTTGTGTGGCATTCAAGAGGAGATGAGTTAGTGTAAAGCAGCAGAGTTTGGCTGAGATGACCTGGCTCTTCTAAATCAGACTATGCCATGAAAGGAGCAATCAGCTCCAGCAAAGGAAAGGACAGCAAGCATATTAGAGCTGGGGAAAGCTGGAAGAAAAATCAGACAGGGGATGAATCTGCAGACACAATGGCTAAGAGAGCCCTGGCTGCCAGACTCAGACTCTTCAATCAACAGAGACAAGTAGGTCCTGTATTTCGACTACGTACTTATTTGCTGTTGCAGCTCCTTTGCTGTGGGTCCAGGCGTGTGACAGTGCCATGCACAGGCAGCTGGATGGTCAGCTTGGACCTTAGCCCACTGCTCAAGAAATGCATGGCAGGGTGGGAAACCTGCAGGGCAGCCAGGTCCTGGCTGACATCTACTCCCCGTCTCACCCCTCTCTCAAGTTCCCTTGCTGGCTGTACATTAAATGCTTGGTAATGCCAGGGAAGTACTAAGTTTTATTCCTTCACGTTTGTCCTTTCATGCTCTGATCATTTCAGGGAAGGAGCAGGAAAGCAAACTCTAGAAAGTGTTTGAAACCTGCCAGTACTGCCCTTGGAGGCTGGAACATTTTCCGCTCACACGAGTGTTACTGGTTTGAGACTACTGGGCAAATTGCTCATTTACGGCAAAGCTAGTGATATGGTAATGTGGCTGTACCTCTGCAAAGGCTGCAGGATACTTTGAGTGCTGGTGAAAGTTTACTCATCCAAGCATAAGTGAACAATTCAGCTGCAGTGAGCGGTGGGTTTCACGCTTCCTTTACAGAAATGCTGTGAGGCTTCCCGTTTGCTGCAGTTTGTTGTGGCTTGCTCTCTATGTGTGTTGCTTGTGTCTGCTGCTCTGGTTCTTGTGTGCACTGTTAAACTGGGGCAGTGAGTAGGTAGACAAAGCAGTAGCCAGGAACTTCAGTCACTGCCCAACAGCTGGCACTCGTGGAAATCACCACGATCTCTGTGGGGTCCCAGCAGAGAGGAAGCTCAGCCAGAGGATGGCTGGCTGGGTCCAGCTGTGCACTTGAAGGCAGAGATTGCTTCCACAGCTCCTCTGCTCCAGCACCTGCAGAGCTCTCCCTCTCTTGCTCCTTGGATGAGAAGTTATTTTTGGCTGTGTTTTGCTATATTAAATATTAGCTCTAGGCTTTCCCCTATGTACTGTGTAATCCTGTTCTGTGTGGGTTTTATATATTGTTCTTTTGACATTATCACTATTGCATATTAATAAATTAAACTTTCAATTCATGTTACTCTCTTGGGCCAATGTATATTGCTACAGGGTGAAAAGGGGGGATTAATCTGGCTTACAGTGTTCTTCTCTTGTACCATGTTACAGCAGGCATGTAAGAAGGATCAGGGAGCTTTCTTGGCTTGGAGTTGTTATATTAATAGCAGAATTGTGGGGTCATAATTTTTTATTACATTCTTTTAATAAGCTATTGATGCAGACACATTTCACACCTATGGGGAAATATAATTATGCTGGAACTATAACACTGGATGTTCTTAGCAGAATATCACAAGGTACTAGGAGGAGAACAAGGCCTCACATTATGTTGAACGAAGTTTTAGCAAGCCTAGTGAGGAACAAAGGTTCGAGATAGGGAAAGAGGACTAAAATCAGCCTGAATGCCTCTAAGTTTGGGCTTTGAGTTCCCAATAAGCATAGCCACTGGGGAGCTGGTGACAGACTGAACTCTCCTGGACTCTCCAGTAGGAGCATGCACAGGTGCATGATGTGATGTTTCATGGAGGGAACAATAATAAGAATGCACGGGAGAAAACCCCCCTGGTAGGGTACAGCTTGTGCTGGGGCTTCAAGACATATGTTGCATCTCTGTCTTATCAAATGCAGAGCTGAGTTCCAGAAAGGTGAGGCAGGAAATGAATCAATGTCTGATGCAAGAGCCACATCAGCCATCTCCAATATAAGGGAAACGTTAAAGTTGACTGAAAGATTGTCTTTGAGGTGGGATTTGTTGAGGTAAAAGGAATTAGATACTCTATGAAATCCCTAATAAAAAGCAGAATTACAGGGTTGAAAGCCACAGACAAGGAGAGTCAGAAAGCTCTGAGGTGGGCAGCTGCTCTCTGTTAACTCCCACACACCAAAGGATCCAGTGCACATCCAACTACTCTGTAAACACAGCCTCTGTCCAGCCACCTCCACTTCTTCACTTGAAGAAATAACAAGAAAAATAATGGAGCTGAAGCCACTTACCTCCCCCAGAAACCCTGTGCTCTCTTAGGCTATAGCAGGGTGTCTGCTGGAAAAGGGGACTCATTTTGAACAGATTTGATAGCTCCTACAACCTTTCTTACTCCAGTCTGGTTTATGCTCAAGCAACCAACACCACAAGCCCTGCATCTGCATTGCAGAATATATTCTGTCCATGGCTTAAAGAAACTCCCCTCAGAAGATAAGATGTTCCTGTAGCCTGATCATCATATAAATGCTGAAATATGTACAGTGCCATACGTAGAAAAATATGACTTCTTTTTACTGTGATTTACCTTATATCCTGTAGCACTACAGATGGGAAAGGCTCTTTACAACCATTAAAGGAAGTCAGTTCCTTGCTCTGAAAATCTCACCAAGATTAACTCTTGGTCTTAACTCTTATTTTGTGGTTTAGCACTTGCCACCACACAACAGCTGAGATATAGCCTAGTTCTACAAACAGCTTTACATTTGTGTCCCAACCAGAGACTCCTGGGTTATGACTCCTGCCTGAAGTCCTGTCAGATGTATCTTAATTTGTTAACAGTTTTGCTCCATTGGGCTGACTCTGCTAAAAGCCTATAAAAAGTAATAGTCCATTTGTGAGTTTACTGCTATGAGCTACAAGTGTTAATTCAGATGCAAAACCCAATATAGCTGAATATAGGCAGCCAGTAACAGAGCAGAGATTATGGGTGGGGAAATTATTCCCATTGTAGATTTGGTGCATATTCGTCTGGTCACCCCTCCTGCCTCAAGAAAAGAGGGATGGCTTCTTGGGTTTAATCACACACTGCCAGTTCTAATTGCTTTACAAACAACATCACAGTTGTGTGCAACTGGGTGCTTCAGCTTCTCCATCATAACAGAGTGACTGCTCTGGAGAGGAAAACAAATCCTCACCTACTCCAAAAGCTAAAATAAGGCAAGTGATGGAAAGAGACCCTTCTAATTTCTGTGGAAGGTGACACTGACATGTAAATGCCTAATTATGCAAGTAGGAACAGGGATGTCCCCAGTGACTGACTTGCCAGGGGCTGAATAGACGAAACAGTTGCATTTGGAAAAACACAGCCTCAAATCTGCCACCTGCTTCCACACCCTTGCAAGGAAAGGTTAGCCCCTTGCCACCCTTCACCACCCTGTTTGCCAGTGCTTTTCCTTTCCCCAGGACACACAGAGAGGAAAATGTAGCCTGGCATGTGCTGGGCAGTACATTTTTCCGCAGAGGTGCCCGTTCCGTCCTGAAGCACCAACACAGCAGCCACCACTCTCCTGTCTCAGCACTGCCTGCCAGGACCAGAGGCAGAGCCTGGGCAGGGGCCACTAAAGTGCCTTTGCATCAGATCTTTGGCAGC
Organism: Acropternis orthonyx; assembly: GCA_035583155.1. Classification (NCBI taxonomy): domain Eukaryota; kingdom Metazoa; phylum Chordata; class Aves; order Passeriformes; family Rhinocryptidae; genus Acropternis; species Acropternis orthonyx. The sequence continues at coordinate 6,003,832 of JAWWEU010000037.1, read as the reverse complement.
AGGAGGTGGGTCAGTGGTACCCGCAGGCAGGCTGACATCACCAAGCATTAACTCTCTTAAGTAAATCCCTAAATTAACTCTAAATATTAGGAATAGTTTCTTTTTACCAGCAAGAACAAAGTTCTGCAAAAGTCAAATCCATCAAGGATAACAACTGAACTCAACGCTCCCTAGTCTTGTAGGGCAAAGAGTTATAATTTCCTAGGATGGTGCCTAAACCTGTATCTTTTCAGGAGACCACAGAATGAGGAAGGCCTGACAGCTCAGCATCCCATTGCTGCAGCAAAATAATTGCTCAAACACGTTGCAAAACTGTATCAGGGGAAAGCCTCAATCCAGCAAAGTCTCTGTGTGCACCCAGCTTCACTTGTACCTGTAAGCCATGTTTCTTGATAAAGCATTTTCCGGCTTTCTGAGCACCACTGCAGCAGCACTGTGTCACCAAGACATTTTGCCTGGCTTTACATAGGAAAAATAAATGTGGCTATGAAGATAAGAGAGAATAGGAAAACAAAAGAACTTATCATAGTTAAAACAAGGCTCAAGTGAGACCACATGGAATGAAACAACAGGGAAGTTGAACAAAGAAAAATATTAGAAAAATGCAAGTTGTATTTGGTGGAACAAGATCTTGAAAATCTGAGGATGTTTGCAAAGCAGTGTTAGTTCCTGTGGATATCAAATACTAAAAACCTGCCAGAATTTTTTATCCTGAATAAAAAAAAACCCAAAACCAAACCAAACAAAAAAACCCCCAATATTTTTAATTATTTTATTTTTAAAAAGTGGCAGCTCTGTGTACAAAGGTCTCCAGAAGAGAAAAAACAGGCTTTTACTATGGGTGCCAAGAAAACAAAAACAAAACAATATGCCTGCTAGAATCTTGTGCCACATCACACAGAGCAGAGAAAGGCCAGGGAGTGCTACTTTGGCTGTCCAATACATGGAAGCAGAAGACACTGAATCCCACTGTAGCATACATCTGGAGAAATTATTGTCACTTCACCCTACGAGAATGGGGAAAACAGGACCAGTTCTATGACACAGTGGTCTGCAGTGGCACACGCACACTTGTTTTCTGTGCACTAGAACCTACTTTATTGTCATACAAATGTTATGGTGCCTTTTCCCATGTCAAATCTGCCCTGACTGAAGCTGTCCTGGAAATACTTTGTTCAGTGCTTGCTCCCTGAAAAACAACATTTGCTTGGTACAAAATTCTTGCTCATTCTTATATGAATGAATTTTAAGAGGGTAATGTTTAATGATGTCTTTATTGAGTTTGCATCATCCTGTTTGCATTGCATCCCACAAAAATGCACTGCAGGAAGGTTCTTCATAATGCCATTATGTTATTAGTGATAGTGGGAGAAATTGTGATATTTAAGTATCCACAGAAATAACCTCATTGGCTTTCAGAAGAGATGGGAAAGGAAAGAGACAAGGGGGCAGCCAGCTGATATGTCAAACATCCATATACCAATGATGATTCAGAGAAGAGTTATAACGGTACCAAAGCTAATGAGACACTAGAGATAATATTAGAGACACAAAATTGAGTTCACTTTATAATCTGAGTGTATTATAGAGCTAATCAAGAGGAAGGAAGAAAACAAATCATTGCTTGTAGAATTGGAGAGGAGGGGAAATGTCAACAAATGACTCAGTGCTCCTGGGTCATTCCAGTTTCAACTATCCATCGACCTGCCTGGGGAAGTTCGAAGAGCACATGCTCACATTGGCTGGGGCTGCCTTGCTGGTCAAACTTCTGTTTTATATAAAAAAAGTTTTGCATGTGCTAGTCTTTTAATAGCACAATGTATTTTAAGTTTGAAGTTTACATCTCTTTCATCAGAAATGGGTACAGGAAGGAACATTTGATGCTTTTACACTTTCTTATGCACTCCCTCACTTGCCAAAGCTGTGACAGCAGCGATCATCCAGCAGTCAGGGAGCTGAAAGGTTTGAGATGACTCTTCCAGGATTCACACCTGAGTAGTGGAAATGAAAATGAGCCAGGCTCGGTGAGCATCCAGCCCACTGTACCTCTGGGAACAGTACAGTGAAAATCTGACATTTCTGATTGCCTGTCTGCCCTGGGCTTTCCCGAAATCCTGTTCCTAATCGCTGGGAGTTAGAAACTCTTCTCATTCTTTTCTCTCAGAATTTCACGGAAGCAAAGAAACCATTTTGCAACGTCTATAACAAAGCATCTGACATTGTCTGGTTACCCTGTGTATATGCTCTGGGTTTTGGTTCTTCGGAGAAAAATATTTGAAAGCTTCTGTCACTGAAACAGAATCATCCTGTATCAAGTTAAAGAGAAATTCACTAATACGTAGTAGCCTGCTATAGACGAAGCATTATGTCAGCCTGTGTGTCCTGTCAGAATATATTCCAAGTGATGTGTGATGACGGCAAATCTGTTATCCATTAAAAAGGTGCTGAAGACCAGAAGACCAGCTTGTCGGAAGACTCCCCCCCCCGCCCAGTTTTACTCCTCATTAGTTTTTGAAGCCTGGAAGTTACAGAACAAAGTTCATGTTAAAGGCTACCACTAATATTATCGTGCTGCTTTAATGCTGAAGTAATCAAATATGTGAAAACTATATTCCCTATTCCTAGCACCACATTTTTATTCTAAACATTAGAAAAGCACACACATCCTGGAGAGAAAAAATGTTTGCAGCTGACTGATATTTATCCAAAAAGTGTGATTTCCTCAAAAGCAGCTTGGTGCAGCTTCCTGCCTGCATGGATCACACTGCTGGAGCTCTGGTTCAAGACTTGCATGCTCTGCAAGTGGACACTAAGGGGTGTAAATTCATCAACTTCTACTGAACTTCATACTCATGTACTGCTGTAAAATGAGGTCAGAATAAGACTACAGGCTTTGTATGGAAGTGCAATTCTATTTTCATGAGCTTGGAAGCGTTCTGGGTTTTTTGGGGGAGTTGGGGCTTTTGTTTTAGTTTTGGATTTTGGGGTCTTTTGCAATAAAAATGCAGGAAGGCAGAATTAGGCTTTTTCTCTAAAAATTAATGTTACTTTTGTTTGTTTGTTTGTTTGTTTGTTTGTTTGTTTGTTTTAAGGAACTGATTTATATTTAGATATCAGGCATTTTCCTCTGATCAAACTGAGTCAGGTGCTTCCCACTCCAACATTCACACAAATAAGTTTTGGAATTAATTTTTAGAGCTTTCCCTTTTGCATCAGCTAGAAAGACATCTTGGCCATATCCACTTAGTCATTCTTTAGGTTGCTCAAGATTTGTAACAAAACATTGATCTTTTGGAAAAAATGCCTCCACACCAAAGTTTTCCAATCATCTTTGCATGTTGTTTCTATGCCTCAAAGATCTGATGAAAAATCTATTATAGGCTTTCATAGGATCTATTTGGAGAGATAGTTCAATGCTATAGATTAGAATTTGTGATGATTCAGAACTGTTTCATGAATCAAATGAAGACTGACAAAGAAATGAGTATATCTCCATATAATCTTGTTCTGAATGATGCTATTAGGAACTGTCACCCTGGAGATTGAGAAAAGAAGTAGAAACTCACGGAATTCAGAGTTCCCTGCCCCAGCCACAGTCCCCAAGTGCACTGAGGGCAGAACTGAGGTAATGAACAGACAATAGGAGTCCTACCTCATGTGACAGGACTCTGAGAGGTCTCTTACAAATACTTGGACAACAAGTTTCTTATGGTATATACACAGTTTACAGACTTTGATTGGTGCAAGTAACATCTGTCCCCCCAAAAGATGTATTCCAGAAAGCCTGTTATCATGTGCTCCATAGTCAGCATTATTCAGACCTCCCCAGGATTGTTGCCTGCCTGTGCAGCTGTGCACAGCCACAACAGTAGGAGCGAGCTCTGTTACAGTAACAGAGAAGTGACTCCTGGAGCTTTATCTGTTCCCATGAGAAAAGCAAGCTTTGGAAGGGACCGTCAGAAAGCTTTCCTGGTCAGACACAGCTATTCTCCTTTCCTGAAAAGCAACTATTCTAAGACACCCCATTCTAAGGACAACCCTGTGAGAGCACATGACAGCTTTCCAGTACCAGCATGCTTTACTAAAGGTAAAAGAACATCATCAATCAGTCGGGCTTTCCTGATCTCTTAAGTGATCACTTGCAAGTCCCTCCATATATTTGTAAAGGTTTTTTAAGACATCTCTTTTAAAGAGGGAAACACAATGGTAGAAGACCTGTCTGTGGCAGCACTCCCAGAAAGGTTTTACACTTCTGTTCCCCAGTAGTCATCTGCAGCCTTGCTCTTGCCCAGAAAGTGTTGGAGACCACCTTCACTCACATCTCTGAGTACAAGGAAGTTCCAGCATCATTTTAAAGGGTGGGAGCTGACAGCAGGCAACTCCCACAGATAGAACTGTTTATGCTGATGCAGGATAAATGGATGGAGATCTCCATTAACTGTAACCACTGAAGTAAACCTGGAAGTGTTTTCTTGTACAGAGAGATAGCAGTGCAGGCAAGGAGCACAACAGGAGCTGTGCTGTAGCTGCAATTGGCTCTTTGCAGGGAAGGGTCCTGCTATTAATACCATGGCTATCACCCCAGATAACACGGTAAAAGGCAGCAGCGGGCAGAAAGGCTTAGTCCAGAGTAAACGGAGGAGTGCTCTCTGGATGACAGTGTGGGGTAAAGTCCACAGGGTGTTCTCCTGTCTCTGAAGCCAAACAGTCCCCGCACACTGGGACAGTCCCTCTGTTCGTGCTGCAGGAACACTGATGCGCTGCAGGGCATGGGGCTCACCCTGCTACATGTGATGTAAAGCAGCAAGAGCCAGCCCTGTGCCTGCCCCAAGGAACAGGGACAAGATAAAAGTTGGGAAATAGGAAAAAAACTGCTCGTCAGCCACAGTGTGCTGGGACAGATCCTGAACCCTCCAGGGAAGGCAAGTGTCCTGTGATCTACCATGAAAGGCAGATGAGCTCCCCCAAGAAGGCAGTGATGCTGCTTGGGACCATCCCACCCATCCCTGACAGCGCTCAAGATGGCAGAGGGATGTTGCTTGTCTCCACAAAGCTGTGAACCCTCTGGAGAAGCGCAGATCTTCTCTTCATGCACCAGTCTTTCCTGGTCTACTCTCAGTTCCTTCCTGCAAAGCAGCCCTCTGCAACATGCAAGGGATGGAGGATTTCCTCCCCTGCTTGAGCCCATTGGAAATGGCTAATTTACTACAACACAGGGAGAGAAAAAAGAAAGAAAAGAAAGAAAAGAAAGATAGTGAAATATAGCCCAGCTTGGGCCTCAGGGCCATCTCAGGTTCAGGAGGGAAGGAAAAGACAAAGAGCTCAGAGACCCCCCAGTCTGACTTTTTGCAGAACCTCAACATATCAAATTGAAACAGGCCTCTCTTTGCCCCTGGCTGTTCCTACAGTTTAAATGCTTTAACCTTTAAAGGTAGCATTCAGGAACTATGGTACTTAAGTGTTAAAGCCAACTTAGAGGGTATTTTTGCAAAGGGGAAGGAGTTTTACAGGGACTTTTACCTCCCAGACTTGCATTTCATTTCAGAATAGGTCATGTGCAGTGCTGGCTCCACAGCTAACCTGCCTGTGGTCCCTCGTCTCACCAATTTCCTCAGTCTTGTCCTGAGGGGATCAACAGATTAAGAGCAAAGAAGATTTCAGGCTTCTTTCCCAGTGGTGCTGAGTGCTTGCTGCTCCCAGTGGTTCTGATAGAAAGGGTGCTCAGCACTGCTGCAGGAGGCAGCAATTCGTCTTTATTAGTGCTGCTCTTTGCCCTGGTCTTAAAGATTATTTGGGGCACTGGACAAGAAATGAAGAAAAGCCTTTCCCTATCAAAAACCATCAAAACTCTCCTCAATTTTGTTGATCCTAGTATCTCTAACTACAGCCCCTGTTCATTCTCAGAGCAGGCCCTGCACAGCCTTTCTTCCTCTTAAACTTTTTTTCTTGTTCTGCTATAAAGAAAGCCCATGTCAGATGTGTCACTTTCTCTCTGCTCATGTAGTTGCTCATCCAATCCCCTAATTCCCATCTTTGATCTCCCTGCCTTTTTCTCTCATTTCATCTCCACTATTATTTTCTATTTCCTTTGTTTGCTCCTATATATACAGACCTCAGAAAAGGCTCTCTTAATGCGATCAGCCTTCTGCCTCCACCTTTCTGTTGTTTTCTAAACTGTGCTATTTTTCTGTGTTGAATCCCTTTGCCATTCCTCCTGTGTGGCTTGAAATGTCTCCTTTCCACAAGCACACCCAGAGGCACCTGTGGCCTCCTCTAGGCCAAGCCCAAAGGAGACCTTTCTCTTCTTAAGTTTGAAAATTACATCCTCCCTGGACACAGGTCAGTGTTTCTTCTTTCCAGACCTCCTCAACTACTCATTTCTCTTCTCCCTGTCTGATACTCAGGCTTCAGCAATCTGTCTTGGCAGTATCCTGGCAGTATCCATGGAATTCTCATCATCTGCTGAGCTCTCTCACAGTTTTCTTCTGCATATTTTACCTACCAATGCCTACCTCAGCAGGTGACCCCCCACTCATCCAGCTGCAAGAAAGGAGCTTGTTTTCTGGACAATTCACCCGTTAGACTCTGTTTGCTGAGCTCCTTGAGAGGATACATTTACTGGTAAGGATCCCTTTGCGTTAAGAACAAGAACCAATCAGTTCATTTCAGACTCTGATTGACATTAAAATAGTTGGGTTTGGGATTGACAGGTCATTACCTGCATTCCTTATCTAACATGAACACAGCAAAATTTCAGCAGCAATCTCCCTTGAACAGGGGGGTCACTGTGAAACAGGCAGCTGCTCCTCAGCCTGCCTTGCATGTGAGAGCAGGGTGGGGAGGTGAACATCTCCGTCTGCCGCTACAGAACCAGGCTCCCAGGATGGCACAGCAGCCAACAGCTTTTCCGTGTTCCCAAGACTGTGTATCACACAGTGTGTAACTGAGCAGGCACACTGGTAGAGCTAATCTCACCCCCAGCAAAACATTTAACTTCAGCAAAGCCTCCAAGGCAAATATATTTCAGGTTGTCAACTAGTTCTTCTCTAAAACTGGAAAACGACATGTGATACATCCCCTTAACCAGGTATAAGAAGTCAAACCTACTGCCACCAACACTTCAGCAAACCCTTCCTACTGCTCTCATACCCCCATGATTTTACTATTTTATTTATGACTTCTCAGGGCAGAGGAAGCCAAAGCAAGAGATTAACTTTATTGGAAACCAAAGAAAGAATTACTGGGGGGACTTAATGGCATGTGGACATAGCTTGCAGTCAGGTGGTCCCAAAAACCCCCAAGACACTCCCCCCATTAGTAAGGTGGTGGAGCAAAGGCCACAGGTCTATGTCTTCCTTTGAGCAAGAAATCCAGCCAATTAGACTCACACACACACACAGAAGTCAAGACATACGCAAATTGCTTCTGAAATAACAAAGATGCACAAAACAGCCTTATAACAGAGCAGCCTTAGCCCATCCAAGTCTCAGGGTAACCAACCCCCAGCACCCTCCGGGTGCCTCAGCACAGTCCTTAGGTCACCGGACCCTCGGCACAGAGCAGAGACCACATGAACTCAGCATCACCAGATGGCTCCTGTGCTTGAGTCTAGAGCAAGCCCCACAGCATTGGCACCCTCAGAAGACACAGCAGTTGCCCAGAAAGCAGGAAAAAAACTTAAAAATTCATTTACAGCCTGTAGATCTGCATTAGATTACTACTAAAAGGCCTCAACAGGCTTTCAAATCAAAGGTGGTTTATTGCATTTTCCCTTGGTTTTCCTCTTCCTCTTTTTTTCTTTTTTTAAGTAACTTTTTATAAAATAATCTTCATCTTTCCTAAGTTGTTTTTTTCCCTCTTTTTCTCTTATTGGTTAAATCTGGGCTGTGGTTTGATTGCTGTAGGACAGAGGTATGTTAGGAAATTTGATGCAAAGGACAAGAAAACAAAAATCAGAGGTATTTGGTCTGAAAAGAGGCTTTGTCCAAGGCATAATTCTTGTGTGTTTAAGGACAGAGTAATAGATTTGGAAGGATAAGTCATATATCTTAGGATTTTCTTCCCTGCCCCCTTTGATTGATTCATTCCAGTCTCTTCAGATCTTTGCCTGTTCCCACAAACCTGGAATCTCAGGATTGTTTGATTAAGTCATGGTTACCATGACAATAAAAGTGCCTCTGGCCAGTTTGACCTTTGACTGGATTCAATTCACTGAGAGAAATGGACAGAGACTATAGAAAAAGCTTCAGCTTTATGTCCACTACTGCATAAAACGGGCTCTCCCGAACTTTCAGAGAGTGAGCTGGCTGCCCTTTTCAAAATATAAATTGGGCTGGAATGCTCTGAAAAGCATTTTTAAGGTTTTGGTAATGAATTCCTTGATTAATATCACTTCAGATATAAATGCACATGGTGGTATAGTTGGAGCCTTATATTAACATGTGGCTCTTAGCAGAACAAAAACAAAAGCTGAAATCAGGCTTCATGTGTCTGGTGTATACACACAGAACATAAAATCGCATCATATCCATACCTTTCAAATATTTTATAGGCATTTACAAACACCTAGCTCTTTGTAAGTGTGTACACATGTATAAAAGCAGATTTCAGACTTAAGGCTCGCTTCTTCTGATCGTAGCCCAACCCAACCGCTGCGGGCTGCAGGCATTGTGCTGCTGCTGCTCATATAGATAATTATTCCTTTTCAAATACTTTCATTGTAAATCCATTTCAGGAAAAATAAGGAGGGGGGTGTTGGGGGAGGAGGGAAAGAGAGAGAGATTTCAAAATTAAAGCTGTTATGCGATTTGTAAATGGGGCTGACAGAATGACAGCCGAGTGGCCGTTGCAAGGCAATTCATGCATGCAAGATTTCCAGATCCCTGGTGGGAGAGTACGCTGTGCCCTCGCGTGTGGGGGCTCCACTTGTGCCCCTCTCCTGCCTGCCTTGCACTGGGCAGTTCCTTTTCTTATTGCTTTTTCCTCGCAAAGAAGGAAAATATTTTCTCTCTAAGTCTAGCTCAGAAAAGTAATTAAGAACAGCTAAAAAAGAGGGTTTGCTTCTGGAGCCACTGGCTCCCCAAAACGCTGGCATGGTGGCAGGAGGAATCAATGGCCGTGTGGGAAGAGGGGGCTTCACTGGGCATGCCGCGGAGGGAGCAGTGGACATCCCTTACCCGGGATATGCAGCCAAGGTGAATGTTAGCCAGCAAAATGGCACAGAGCCAAATAAAGGGAAGTAAAATAAACCCAGGCACTGTAAAAACCAGGGGAAAAGGGTGTCTGGGCTGAGGCAACAGCATGTTGACCTTACTTGGGTAATAGACAATGCTCATTTGAACAACAGACCGAGGTGGGCAAAATGGATCTTAGAAATAATTTTTCCTGGTTTAAGTAAATGTTTTTTCTTTGGTTTGTTGCTCATTTACTGTGTTAAAGTTCTTCCTCCTTCTCACCTAGTTACCTTGAATTCTGAAGCCATGGGAAATAAGCGAAGGGGATTATTTGAGCCCTCCCACACAGGCTCTTGGATGCAGAATCCTCCTGTTTCCATGCGGGCCATCAGGACCGTATTCTGTCAAGTGGCACAATTTCAACAAGTTCAGTGAAGAGCTGCCATTGTTATAGGATTTTGGTTCCCAGAGCAAGAACTGGAAGAGAGATTTGTTTGGGAGGGAATAGCAAATGGAGGATTTTGTTTGGCACTTTTCTTCCCCTCTTTTTTTTTTTTTTTTTTTTGGTGAAAGATAGTGGGGAAATGTCAAGAGGTGCGTACAGGAAAATGATCAATCTGAAGAAATTTGTCCCTACTGGAAAAGCATTTTTGCCTCCAAGAGAAGTCAAAATAAAAATTTCAAAGGCACTTACCTGACTTTCAAGGAATACAAACTCCTAGACATCCTCTGACTTTGGAAAAACGTATCTGAATCTTCCATAATTCATAAATGAAACTGTTTGATTTGTCTGATGACAATTTCACCTCTGAAGAAATAGCAGGCACCCACCCCTCTGGCTCATTCACCATCCATTGCTACAAGATGGGAGAACATTAATAAGCATAGAATGTGCCTGATCCATCTTGGCCTTTCCCTCCCCTCATTCTTTTGATGCTGAGTGCTTCCAGTTGTGCCAGTCTGTAAACTCTCCACAGAATTTTGTATTTTCCTTCAGTCTCTCTCTCCCTCTCTGTAAGATTTCACCAGCCTATTAGTGTTAGAATGTGAGTGTTTATTAAATCCAGATATCTATTTATCTATTGGTCTATCTTTATGCAATTCATACACATGCATGTCTGCTGAGGCATGGTCCTGGGTATAATGTTCCATTAGAGTGAAATGTTTACGCAAAGGAAACTGAGGAGTTTAGCTATTATAAACCTGGACACTGTCAGTTTACTTACAAGAATGTCATATACAGTCCATGGCCAACCTTAAATTGAGACCCTATCACATCTTTCCTTTCATATCTGTCCCTTTTTGTCTTCACTTGTGGCCCATCACAGGCAATCTTGGATTAGTTCAGATGCAACCAGAACCTTAATATTACTGACTAGTATGATTATTGGAAAGACAGTGTGTCTGCAGGGTGAATATCAGACCATTTCTTTCTGTCTGAGATAATACCTATTCCCATAACCTCAGAAAATTACCCCACAGCCTGTTACATCTGTCTCTCCCTCAGAAATAAATTTACACACAGCTACTAATTTTTTTCCTATTGAATAAAAGACTACATGACAAACCCCCAGTCCCTGATTCATGGAAGGTAAGCATGGATTTGAGAAGGCTTAGGGAAGAAGCAAGGGTTGTTGGACGAACCAGAGGAACCTACTACATGGAAGTCAATTTAGAAATATCTGTCTTTTCCTACAAGCTATATTCTCTGTTCTGGGAAAACACACTTTATTTTTAGATCCTGTGAATAGCTGGATGTTAGGTGATCACCAAAGACAGGGACTGCTCTGTTTAAAACCCTGCCAGCAAGCCGCACTTATCTCCAGAGTAACCCTTCGCATAATCACAAACAACTGGTGTGATTTTAAACGTAAGTGCCTGGCTAGCAGTGGCATTAGCTGGGGAGAGGGAAATCCAGCCCTTTCCCCTCCTGTCCCCGCTGATCAGCACGGTTGCTCTCGCTCCCGGCAGCGCTGCCGCCTGCCCGTTCCACAGCCCCGCTCCCTCCTGCCTCACCCCCCGAAAGGCTGCAGAGCTCTAATGACCTCCCATGCACTTACATCTAACAGATACGTTCTTGAAAACAGAATCAGACCTCACACATCTACAACCACTTTAAAAGCCTTCTCACCACACCTTCTGCTCTCTGTTCCCTACACTCAAGAGGAAGAATTGCACAAAGCCCCCCCTCTCCCTCCCCTTTTCACCTAGCTCTTCCCAACGGCAAGAGAATCTTAGAGGAGCCAAAGGAGAGCTAAAGAAACAGCTCTGGGTCCTGCTGCTTAGGTAACAATTTCCACATCTTGCTGCTCCTAGAAGGCTGGGTGCAGCTTTACTATCATTTTTCTCCCTCTGTTCCCTCTGTTTTCCATGGCGCCATGTGGATTTTGTTTGTTGAGTCAAGCCAGTCAATGGGAGAATCTTTCCATCACCACTTTCCAAATACTTTCCCTCTTTCCATCTGCTTACCCACTCATGAAAGGGGAAAACAAAAAATATAATGCCAGAATCAGTCTCGGTTCACCTCTCCTCCCTTTCTTTATTGCTCTGTTACTCCAACCCATCAGTTTTATGAACTATCTTTTATTGACCAGAGTGGGCTGAGTCATGTGAGGGCAAATTTACAGGGATGCCTGAGACACACCATGTGCCACAAAAGGTGTATGATCAGAGGCTGGAGGCAAACGTGCATCACCGACATGTTACTGGGAGTTGTTCACAATTGCATTGCTTAGTACAAATACTCAACATTGTGCAAGAACATAACAGGGTTTTTCTTCACACTAAGATAAGCAAAAGCTCTGGGGTAATGAGCCACAATATCCCACCTCAGCTGGTACACCCTTGTACCACCTCTGTGACAGTGCAGAGGTGAGCACTGAGGTGATGTGCTGTGCCTCTGAACACATAGATGGATAGCAGAGCTGAAAGATCTACTCAGTCCCTGGTCAGTCAGTAACAGTGGAAAATAGTTGGGGAGTTTTTAGCATTGGTTCAGAAAAGCCACAACCTAATATGAATAATTGCTTGGATATAAACTCAGTTCATGATTTTTCAATCGATAACAGTTTGATAGGCCAGCCCTTGTGCTGAGAAGTTTTACACCAGGTCAGATATCCCCTGTCTGTGCCTTTCTCTGGTGCTGTGCCAGTTGTACAGCAAATCCAGCAAACCCTCTGCTGGGTGCTCTGGGGAATTCGGCAGGACCACGACCACATGGCCCTGCCCAGAGTCTGACAGTTCATGGTGACACCTCAGTTACCTTACTTTACTTGTTCTAACTGTGACTTCTTTAAATAAATTGTTCAGTAAGTAGTTTCGCACAGTAGACCAAAAAGGCAGCTACAGTCCATTTATGTTCAACTGGGGGAGTATAACATACCTTCCTCCACAGGCTCCTCTGCTTTGGTAGAATCACCTCCTTTCCAGCAGTCAGCTCTGGGGTTCTCTGTCCTGTACCACTTGAACCCAAATGGGTTCTTGGGAAATGGTTTCCCTTCCCCAAAGGAAGAACTGAGGTACCAGTTGCTTCTTACAAACCTCTTTTCTTCCACTAGTTATCCCCCTCACTTTCACAGTCCCACTGCCTGCACTTTCCTACTGTTCAGTCATCTCTTCCCTAATATCTCTTTGGTGACTGGAAGACAACAGAAGCAGAGGAGATGATTCATACGAACTAAAATGGGGAGTGAACTTCCTTCAGTTTTGCTTTTTTTTATTTTATTTTTTTGAAACAGAGCTGGGGAAACTGCCAGTCAAAGCAGAGCCTCCTCAACCAGTCCATTCCCTCAATACCAGCCCAACCTTATTCCCATTTTTCTGCAAGCCACAGGATTCACTGTTAAGAAGCACCTGAGGTGGTGATTTGTCTGTCAGTCTGAGACCAAGGAAAGTCCCTGGCTTGGTTGCATGCAAGGTGGCAAATTTAATTCTCTTAACTGCTTCTTCACTAAATCTACACTGCCTGCTAATCTCCTGCATCCCTGTAGAAAAGTCACGACTGAAGACTCAAGTTGTCAAAACATCACTTGTCTTTTCCACCAACGCTGGTGGAAGCGTGGCTGTGCTCAGCCGGAGCGGAGCTGAGCGAGCTTTGAGAAGGTCCCTGTTTCCAATTTAGCACAGCTCCCAGGAGGTATTACATTTCCTGGTGCAGAGCAGAAAACGCTTTGAGATCCTCAAGCACAAAGCCTTGTTGTTTTATTCATTTGTAGTGCTGAGCAAATTCTCTTTTCAAGACTTCCAGTGGGGAAGTTTCCTTCAGTTTCTCCATAGCAGAGTCCAGACTAAAGCTACCTTTACCCTTTTAATGTCTAGAAAGCACGATTCCTCCAAAGACAGGCTTTATTTCCTGTATTCCTGGAAGATCTTTTTAATTGCAAGAAGTACTCTCTTCCTAATTATAAAAGCATTTGAGCTCATTCTCTATTCTGTTGTGTTGTTGGCAAAGCCTTTGGAAGAGTTCTCCAACCTGAAACTTCCAAGGAATCTATTAGGAAATCCATCCCAACTTCCAGATAAGACGCTGCCAGCTTTATTAAAAGCGCACTGCTCGAGCAGGCTCACACTCGCATTGCAGTCATTCTTGGCACTCCTGCAGCCTCCTCCATCCAAGTATTCCACGCTGCTCATTCCACTGGCTGCCTCTTCCTGCCATCCCCACCACTAACGTACCAAGCACCTCCCCGGATCACCTGGAGCATGTGTATTTTGCTGCACTTCACGAACTGCACGTTTATGAAGACGCTCTGATGTCATGCCCACTTCTCCCCAGGGAGAAACCGGGCCAGGAGCTGAGGGAGCGGCAGCAGTCGGAGAGGGCTCTGCACCAGGGGACACGGGCTGGATGTCTCCCGATACTGGGACAGTCTCTCTGATGTTTCACGTGTTCAACACAACTCTGTTCCCAAGCACTAGGCTACCACTAACCCATCAGATCCCAGGGTTTTTCTCGAATTTTCCCTGGATTACAACCAGGGCAAGTTTGCTGCTCCTACAAAACAATGTTTCTCTGATTACAACCTGGGCTGACAATTATAGTGATTTAAACCCAAACTAATTGTGAAGTACTTTGATCATGCTTAGCACAACTTGTGGTTTGTAGGCTGCAAATAGTTGAAAGGAACCCTTGGGTTCACAATTTCCTTGAATATAAATTTTATTTTGATACATAAGGTATGTTTTAATATTAAAATTAACCTTGTGTTTGTTTTCCCCTTCAATCCATTTAGTCTTTGAATACTATTGCTGGTTTAATTTTCTCTCCCTGAGCTTAATATTTACCGCACAATTTGTTTTAGTTTGAACCTACTTTCCTTGTTTATTTGCTTTATTAAGGACAGTTTTCTAAAGGTGTTGTGGTTTTGTTTTGGGTAGTTTTTTTGTTTCAGTCCTGGAAGTTTTTGTTTAGTGTTTTCATGCTGTTGCTCAAAGAACATGCTGGCACCATAAACAGCTTTCTCTGGGGCAGGGAGAAGGCATCCAACAGCACCCAGCTGATTCCAGAGGGGTTAGCAGTGAGGATCTTTGCTGGCACTGCCAAAGTCCCAGCAGCAATTTGCGCTGCATCAATTCAGCCCATGCAGTTTTTGTTAACGCAGTATGGGCAATAAATCCTCCCATTTCTCCCTCCTTTCTTTGCATTTTAAAGAGTCCAGGACATTTGCTTTTGCAGCAGTGACAAGCTGTATCCTCTGGCTGCAGCCAAAGAGCCTCTAAATGCTTCTTGCCAAGCACTGCAGGTCACATTTGTCTGCAGCACTCCTCGAGTACAACTAAAGAGGAGTGCAGATGCTGACCCCCTTCAGGGAAATTTTCTGTCTCCCTCCGTCATATTCTGCCGCTTCTGCCCATTGCTGTCACAAACCTCCATCCTGGGCAGCCCTGGACCTTTCCCATCTCCAGCCCAGCTTACTTTCAATGGGGTTGCAGGTATGAATGGCTGGTTCAAAGGGAGGTGCACATGTTGGCCCCATCCCCGAACTGGCGCCTCTCTGCCTGGGAAACCTGAGAGTTTCTGTCCTTGCTTATGAACCGTGACATCTGCACATTCCTCGGGCGCTGACCCTCGGGGGCCAGAGGTCACCCCAAGGTCAAGCAGTTTCCTCTTTCACCACCAATAGAGACCTTGACTAGAGGTAAATTATGTTGCAGTTTAAGGAAATAATTTGAAACACTCTTGTAATTATAATAAATTTTGCTGTTTACATTTTAATCTTCAACCCTTTCACCCTCTGGTTCTCTTGTTTAAGAAAAAAAAAGTGGGGAATTACATATTTAGCAGAAAAACTCCTGCCATGGTGGACAGTTGAATAAATAACTGAAGTTCCAATAGCACAACAGCTCCAAGGTCTTTGTCTGGCTTCAGCACGAACATGCACCTTTGTGAGTGCAAAATCTACTTAATCTTCAGATAAATATGTTCATGCAGCAAGAATGGAAACATAATATTGTGTCAGGAATGCCACGTGATTCCCAATTCTCCATGTTGAGTAACTGTAAAGTTACTTGAAAAATTTCGAGCAAATTACTCAGGCAAAATTCCAGTTGACTCCAATGAAATTTTGCAGTAAAACAGACTTTGACTCGTGGCTATAGCAAGAGCAGCTGTTTTACTGAGCATACATTGTCATTTGATCATTTTCTCTTGCTGCTCACGAGTGCTGATGGGCTTAGAAAATCTTCCATTCAAAGGAAAATGCTCAAATAATCACAATAAAGTCCTTTTAGTTTTCAGCTGGGTACCTTTACTCCATCTGATGTTTTAAAACCCTGGACATGTGCAATCATTCCTCATTTGTTCAATACACACCACCATCTGAAAAGTAAACGTAGAGCAACACAGGGAAGAAGCAGAGCAATTACAGCAATAAAGTCTATGGTGACATTAAGAGCTGCAAGGATGAACAGCTGAGGAAAGCAGGGAAAACAACAAAACTACTTGGCACAAACTAAGGCAAAGGGCTTTACTTGCAAGGACACCTGAACTTTTGAGCCCATCACCGCTGTGAAAGAGAACGAACTCGAGTTCCATGTGTAGGTGTTGGGGTGTTTGTAATCCTACCTCACTCCAAGGACCCTGCTCATGTGCCGTGCAGGTTAAGCACAACACAGTAAGGCCAAGGGAGCAAACACAGCAAGTGCAGTTGAGATCAGCACTCTCTGATCTTTGTTCTGTTACAGAGGAGATGTGTGTCCGAGGGCAGGCAACTTCAGTTCTCTGCCTCAGCAATGACACTTGGGAAGCAGATACAACAAGCACCTGCATAAAACTCAATCCATAAATCTCAAAATCCTGAGATTCACAATTGCAAGTTGCTACTCTCAGCAACATTGTGTCCGTGTTAGGTATTATTGCAGAGTGCACGTTTTGAGAACCTTGGATCACAACAGCTTATGAAGTGTCTTGCCTTTAACCAAGAAAAAAAGGAAACACAGATAACATAGGCTAAAGGTACTCACCACGAACCAGAGAGGAACCTGCAGCAAGAGGCAGTCAGAATAGAGCAAAGTGGCCTAGACCTGCCAATCTTAAATCTCACCCCCAGTACAGTGGGGCTTCCTGGGAGGGAGCTCCTATAACGGGAGCCTCAGTCAGCTGGATAAGTGCTAAGTGGGTTTGCCTTCTGTAACGAATAGCTCTCTAACAGCAGGTGATCCTAACGCATGGACAAGGTAAGGCACAACAGTTTACTGGAAAGAGAAAAGGGAACATAAGGAATCCCTGACCAATCAATGTTTTTGATCTCCACACACTCACTCCCGGGCTGGTCTGTGTGGTTGGTCTCTGCTCAGGAAGCTCCTGCCTGGCGATGCAGCGCTGCAGGGACAGGGCCAAGGGACCACTTCAGTTCCTCCCTTCCCTGGGCACAGCCCTGCCTGGGGCAGCAGAACAACCCTGGCTGCCCCACTGCTGGCCCAGCCCCACACTGAATTCTGTGAGCCGTGCATGCTGTGGATGCACAGGGAGGTGCCTTGCTGCCCTCAACTGAAATAACTTCTGGCTTGAAGGGGTAACTGTGGCAGAGAGCAAGAATGGACCTCTTCTTCTGCAGAACGAGGGGAGGAAGATGTCTCTCCTCTGCTTGAGAGCACAGGAAACAGCACGATGCTGCTCTGAAATGTGGCAAGAGTCTGTAGCTGGTGAGTGTCATCTCCCTGTTGACAAGGCATGTTCTAAGTCTCTTTATCTTTCTTTTCCTTCCTGGGGAGCCCTTCCCTGGTCTGCTGGCATGGAGTACCAATATCTTGGTCTCCTGTCTTGCCACAAAAAAAAAAAAAAAAAAAAAAAAAAAAAAAAAAAAAAAAAAAACCAAAAAACCCAAACGGTCCTTTGAGACACACACACACACAGCCTCCTTAGTGAAAACTGAGTCCAGAAGCGGACTTTCAATCCTCGCACTGATCCACATCAGTGACTTCAACAGGAGATACTCTTGGCTGGATAGGATCTGGAAGCTCTCCAGCCCTCAGTTCTGGACTTTAGCAGAAAGTGTGTTTCTTTAGCACTCTGCTTCACTTGTACTGCACCGACACCGCCTGACACTGTAATTCTACCTGTATCTAAAATCAGCAGCAGAAGTCTCTCTGCTTTCAGATGGAAACCCGTTCCAAGCTCTTAATCTTAATTAAGTGTCCAAATTAGAAATTAATCAGCCTTCCATGTTCAAAGAGCTGGAAACAGTGATACTCTGTGTCTTCTCAAAACATGACAAATGAACCGTTTCTAAACACAGTGTATAAAACAAACCTGTACAGAAAAGCATTGAGCTGGTACCCAGGCAGCAAAATAGACATTCCTTTCCACTGGACAGTGCTGCTAAATCTAGTTAGTTCCCAGATCTGGCCTTACTGACAGTTCATCAAGGGCATGGGAAATGAAACTTGGCTTCTGCAGTCCTTGCTTTCCATTCACAAGTCCCATCTATTGACTGAGAGATTTCCAAAAAGCAATCTCCATCTCTCAGTGCAGGGGATGCCCCAGCAATAGCTGGAGTTTGACGAGAGGGACTAAGAGAGGTTTCCCCATCCCTAGTTTCTAGGAGTACATTAAATTAGATCAGTACCTTGTTTAGGTACAAACCTAGGTGGACAATTCTTTTGGTGCACTGTGGCCATGCCTATGTTCCTCTGATGGCAGGGTATCACAGAAGTCATGTAGAAGTTTCCACAAAGCCTCCCAAGAAGTAGCAAATATCTGTCATTCCTATAAGTAGTACTCAGAGACTTTGCAGCAGTGCTGATCCAGAGCCCCACTGGACAGATGTGAATCAGTGGTGGCAGTATTAGACTCTACATTGCAATGAAATGTTTTATTTTTTAACTTCTATGAGGTTTTGAGAAATAATGTAAAGGGAGAGAAGGCAAGTGAAAACCTGCCAATAGACAGGACCATGTTTTTGTCCAACCCTGGGCTGAACCCAGAATCCCACAGTTACTTTCCCCAGAGGAGACAGTGTCTCAGTCACATTCTAGAGACAAGTTTCTCTGGGAATTCAGCCATGGGACTCCTGTCCTGCATTAACTGCAGACATGAGACAAAAGGATATAACTGAAATCCAAGAAGCCTGGACTACGGACACGCCAGATTATGAAAGCATCAGGGTACTGTGATCATTAGCAATCTCAGTGTCAAGTGCTAAGAACATGTATTTAAGCAGATCCATGTTCTGAGAATCCTCTCATTTATTTTTCTGTTGACCAAGAGACAGTTTATAAGATTCATGATCAAAACTTCAGCTCCCTCTCCCATTTTCTCTCCAGAGTGGAGAGCTGTATGTCCCCCACACAGCTAACCAGACGGCACGGATATGAAGAGTAGGGATCAAGATGTTTGCTTTTCCCAGGAACATGTAAGTACAGGACCGATCAGGGTAAGACTTGTCTGTGCTTTTATCCTCCAAGAAGGAAGCAAATGTCTTAGTGACAGACCCACAGGAACCTGGTATTACTCTGAGCATTTTCTCTGCTTGCATCTAAACCCAGGTGATCATGCACAACCAGGTTGTAATCATCTTACAAGAGGGATGTTCTGCCACAGGGAGATGGATGGAGAGACATGAGGAAAGATGTGGAAACATCCCCTTCATAACATCTCTACATTGCTGAGCCAGGTCCAAGGTGCCAGGGATGGCTGTCCAGCACAAGAAAAAGAAAACAGAACCTCTCTCTAAGGAGTATCCAAGTTCTTTCGCTTTGTTAGCGCAACAATTTTAGAAACCTGCTCCTTCCTTCTGTGGACACATCTGAAGTCTTTATTTTCCATGTCATTGTGTAAAAGTTCTTAGGTTGGTCTGGAAAATGCTTTCATCCCTCCTTCCTGATTTGTTTTCTTCTCTTAACTCCCCTAGTTTTAGTTCTTTTCTTGCAACTGATCACTATATCTCCAACTTTCATTTTAATTCAGTTATTATAAGTCTCACAGAGAGGGTTTTGCACCACAGGGTCAAAGACTTAATTTCACTAATTCTGTCTACTTTCTCTTTCTTGAAACAGCAAAGTTAGCTATTAAAATATTTTGGTAGATATTCAAGCAAACTTGAAACTCAGCTGGTGCTTAGATAATGCCATGGACCACCAGAGAGCATGGTGGGGAAGGGAATGAAGAGGGCAGCTGATTCATCTTCCTAATCTCCTCATTTCTGTTAGCGTCTGGTACTGAGAGAAGAAAAACATGCTGTCTGCTACTGATGTGCTGTCCTTGTCACCTGTAAAGGAAAAACTGGTTGCGTTGGGATAAACTCCTTGCGTGAGCGTTAAAGGAGCCACAGGAGTGGAAATGGTCAGTCCCAGCCAACAACCAAAGGAAAACTAGAGCAGAGAGTGTGAACACTGGCACAGAGAGGCTGAGCCGACCTGCCTCCCATTCTCTTCTGCCTGACTCTAAACGGACACTCGGCTGGTCAGCCAGGGCTGCCTGCAGCAGTGAAAGGGCTCTAACCCCTGTGGTGCTTGCACAGGATAAACTTTGCCCACTCTCTCCTTTATTGAAACAGCTACTCCTGTCCTGAATCACTGCAAGCTACACAGTTCAGGAGCCCGCTTCTGCTTCTGTTCAGGCAGAGTAGATTATTCATGTCTCTGTTGTCTGATTTAACCCTTTTCAGCTCCTGTATCCCCATCAAATGCAGAACTTTTGTTCTGTATATAGTGTATTAGAGTACTTTTGGGAACCAACATATCCTGGTGCACTTGACATCTAAAGAAGGAGGGAACTGCAAATTTTCATAGGAACTGAGGAAACCACAGCAGAGAAAAGAAGGATTTCAGTCACATCTCACATACAAGGGCTGCCTTACAACGAGCATGTGAAGCACCTGGCACCAGGAGCCCCCACCTCATCCACTGCTGGAAACCACGGAGGCAATGCAAGGAATAGTGGGAACCTCACCAGGACAGATATTTATGTGAGTGACCTGTTCAGCCAGTGAAATCATTTTGAACAACAAGACAGCTTTTTTCAGTCTGAAGAAATCGGCACATTCACCCCAGCCACTATTTATTTTATAAGTGTCCTGCATATAATGAAAGGAACAATCTTTCTTACCATCTGCCTTGCTGAAAGGCACATTTTGTGTGTTGAACAGTTTCAGAGAGCTAATGGCAAAGTGCACATTACTAGCCCAGCAGTGAAAGCATTTGTAAACATCATCATCATCAAAGAGGCCTAGAGCTGCAAAGGCTGTTTTTTGCCTTGTGAGTTTATGTCTGTAAATGACTAATTGGTAAAGTTTTATCTGCAGAAGGTGGTTGGTGGTAGAAGATATTTACAAGAAAGAAAAGCAGGAAATAATTCATCTTGAGAAGCTAAATCTAATCTGAGATGTTGGTGAATTAAAATAGGCTTTAAAAATAAGTCTATTTTCTTTTTCAAAAAATACATAAAAATACAATTTTACTTCTCATTAAATGAGAAATGGCAATACACAGCCAGAGGATGTAAAAAAAACTGGAAAACAGGTGAGAGTGAGACCATATGTCTCTGGCTGTTAGATCATGCAGGAGATACCACACAGGAGTGTCTTGGGATGGAGGAGCTGAGCACTTGCACCCACTTGCTACACTTGCCATTTGTTTATTAAAACCAAACAAGATACCACATTTTGAGTGAAAACAACAGCTTCACTGTGGAAAACAACCACTTGTTTTATTTAGTACAACCTTCAAAAATTATTCTTCTTTGAGACAAAACCAGAAAGATAAAAAAGCGTATTGCAAGCTGGAGAGCAGCATTTTCCCTTAACCCGTGAAGTTGTTAAAACAATTTCAGATGAGCTTGGTATTCAGTCTTCACTGCAGGAAATATTGTTCTACCTGTCTGAAATAGCTCTTATTTGGAATATAATGCTCACTACCTCTGCTGAAAAATTAAGGGGTGACTCTTCACACAACCTCTCAAATGTACCCCAAATAAAGGAACCACACGGATGCTGGAATCCCTGTTAGTTAAATGGCCTCCCAGGCATTCACTGGGTTATGGATGTGTTTAAGTAATAGAAAACATTGCCCAGCCTGATTCCTGTCCTAGAAACAAAATAGGGATAATTTAGTATCAGGGGTGATTAATGTCATTTACTTACCCATTTTGTTATAGCTGTTACTGAATTTAAAATGCTACTCACAAATTAAATATTTTACAACCATTTTGCTCCTAATTAGTTGCAGATCACAGATTTCCTTTAAACATAATGGCTGTTTAGGTGGCGGGGTTTGCAATGCACATTGTTTTTTTACAATCACTTCTGACATTTTGAGAATTTGTTTAATTTTGATTAATTTCAGTTAAATGAGAAGAGAGCATCTCTTTGCAATGGTCTGTTGTTTCAAAGTGTGGCTTAAGTGCACAACATCCTTTAGCTATTAATTTGCACACTTTGCCATATACATGTTGGAATTTAAGAGTCTGAATTAATGTAGCTTAAAGAGATGTTATCTTGATTGTTATTTGGATCAGGATAGTTTAACATACCCTTAATTAAAACAAATACCCTGTCACATAATGACCTAAAGTTTTCAGGGATTTCTTTTGATGATATCTTTTAATGAAATGTTTAATTCACATGAGAAATAGCGAAGTAGAGAGTGCACATCCTCTATATGAGCAACAGAGGAAAGCTGTTACTTTTTCCAGCGGGCTGACAAATAGCTAATTTAGGATGCCAGTGGCTTCTGAAAGTTGTAGTGAAGCCAAGGTAGGTCTGCCAAGAGCAAGGTAAAAGTAGTAAACAAACTTGATACTCTATTTGAGTTTACCCCTCTTAGAATAAAGTTTACATAGGTAGTTGGAAGAAACCTTAATAGTCTGTTTAAAATATTATCACGGTGTTCTTACTGTGTGGTTTTTTGTTGGTTTTGTTGTTTGTTTGGTTGGGTTTTTTTAATCACGGTTGATCTAGAGCTTTATTCTCTTAAATGTACACAGAGCAAAGAGAAAAACTGTCTGAGCTGAAACATAATGATGACTGAAGTTTCCACTGTCAGGTCTTAACAGAGAAAACTTTCTCTTAAAATCTGGACTTTTAAAAGGATACTGCTGGTGTTCACAGCACCAAAGGAGTGGTTGAAAGAAAGGTGCTGTGTCTGGTTTCTGCCACAAAGGCACCTCTTTACAGGTGGTGTTAAATCAAGCATTGGGAAGAATTGGTGAACTGATTCTGTCCTGCAGAATCTCTAGTTCCCTGTCCACACAAAAACTGAACCTTCCTTGAAGGTAGTGCTAATTCCTCCCAGTTTTTCTCTGCCTGGTGTAATTGCCCAGTCACAAAATACTTCCAAACTCCCTCTGACCATTTGAAGAGCTGCTGTCCTTTTCTCCCCTTCCTGCAACAGCTCTGCCATGTGACAACCTTTGCCCACCTCACAACATCTGTGATGTGCTACAGCAACCATGCACAGGCTGCATTTGCCCCTTGCTTCCCAAATTCAAACATTTGCTCCCTGATCATCCAAATATTGATTTAAACAGTCTTTGATGTCATTTGGGGGAAAGCATTTGAATGTTTTAAATGTGGACTCGGTCCACTACAAGGAATACTCAGAGGATTGAGACAAACAGGGACCTCGTGCACTCAGTTAACTAATGTCATATTTCCTGCAGCATTTACTAAAATCATTTAGTCACAAAGATAACACTGTGGATAAGGAATACTTTTAAATGTTTTGAAAAGATACTGTTATCTGTTTAATCTTAACAGATGAATTCTACAATCCGAATTCCATTTTCACCAATAGAAAAAGCTCCTATTCTGTGAGAGAATGTTTATAGAGAACTGTATCTGAATTTGTCCTGGGTTTGGTCACAGGCTCCTGACTGGTTTGAGCTCTGATTGAAAAATTAGTTCTTCTTGTGGGTTGTTATTTTCCAGGTACAGATTTCAATTAGCACGAAGAAGCTCTCCTTCTCACATAAATGTTCCCAGCTACAGATTGGTATATTTAACCAGGACTTCCCAGCTCCTAGGTGTATAAACACCAAAATTTCATTGCTATTTTCCCCCCATTGACATGAAAGGCAAACATAAACATGCTCAAGAGCCAGCAGTGTTGACTGAAATATTTCTAAAAGGTTTTTTACACCTTAAGCACCCACCACTTTCCTGTGGTTAAATGCACAATGTGTGTGCGATATGAAGCAAGGAAATTCTGTAATTGAAAAGATCATTTTTCAGGGCTTGTTAATTCATTTATTTCCATCTTCCTCTTGTGCCAATAAAGTCTTGTATCACTAATTCAGTATCTTTCACTACAAGTGATGAGGAATGTTAGATTATAACGAAAGGTAGGTACTCTGCTTGGTTAAGCAGAGGTACCTGGAAACTGGGTGTGAACTTACAAGTGATATTTTAAATATAATTGAACCATTAATCCTTGATGGACTTGAATAATTGGCATACAACTTAAGAGAAAATAATTTAACAAAATGCCAGTATTAATTGTTTTGGATTTGTGAGAAGAGCAAACCACACAAGTTGTAAGGGAAGGGGAAATTAATCTTGAAACAAAGTTTTTAATAAACATTGTTTAAAATTAAGCTTCACTGGTGCTAGTGTGCAATACAGAGATTAAATTTAACTTTGGAAACATTCACTAAGGCTGCAAGCTTAAAACAAAGTTATATTGGTTAACAGCTAAAAGCAATGGAAATGAGTTTTCAATTCAGTTCTGGACTGCAATTCAGTAGCCAAACCAAGCTGTGAACATTTCTTTCTGCAGTTTTCTATTTCATTCCGAAAGGACAGTTTATGAGACAGTCAAACTGAGATCACAGCCACATGTTCACCCCTCCAAAACCCCCAAATTTAAGCTGAAGCTTCAGGAGTCCTTTGAACTAAACTGTTTGTTTGATAATCAAACCATACTTTCCTAATTCCATTTGTGTAGATCAGCTCCTTTTAAATGTACCAACTGCATCTGCACAAGTGTTTGCTGGTGCAATATTAGAGTTGAAAAAGGAAAGGCTGATTTCAAAATTTAGCAGAAAAACAAAAAGCTCTGCTAATGCTGCCCAGACACTGCTCTCACACCTCAACAAACACACACTATCTTCAGGTTTAGCACCTATTTTACAGATACCATAAGAAAGAGGAAACCTTTATAATTATTTATTTTCATATTAAATTCCTAACTCAGGAGTGAGATGTGACCCTTAGATAAATCTCCCATAATACTCCAGATTCCTCCTGTTTGGTCAGGGCTAACAGAATCATATTAACTGGCAATTCTGCTGGGGGGGGGGGGGGGGGGGGCACCGGGTTTTTT
>JAWWEU010000037.1:5943466-5978893 GCA_035583155.1 Acropternis orthonyx | reverse complement strand
CCGCCCCCCCCCCCCCCCCCCCCCCAAGAGGTGTTTTTCTTCAGTTACTTTTCCTGAAAGTCAAACAGATTAGTGCTCTAAAATGTCTGGGAGATAAATATGCCTCAGTTTTCAAACAAATGAAATTCCAAAATAGTTTGTGGAGGTGAATTCAGTGACTGAAGGAAATAATCACCGTTTTTTCACGCTGCCTGAACTGCAAGTTGTTCACTTTATTTTGTTTTAGGTTGGTGTTGAGGGTTTTTTTTAACTATTTGGAAAAAATACCCCTAACAAACAGATTTGGAAAGAATGAAAACTGAATCCTGTGTTTTGCTTCTGATTAAGTTCTGTGGATTGTCTTAATTTAAAAAATAAATAAAATAAAATAAAATAGCCTGAATGTTCTTCTTGACACTAAAACAAAGAGTGAACTGCTGGAACACTGAGATTGAGTTTTGTAGCTGTGGTGCCCTCCTAAAAAAAGCTCCAAATCTGTCACAGCCCAATTCCCTCTTCTCTCTGCCTGTCTGAAAGCACATTTTAGTTGTTTGCTACACTAAAATGACCCTTTTAGTTTTATTCCAGAAAGGGCTTAAAGCACAAATTCACAGAATTTTGGAGATGAGCACATCTTAGGGATTTAAGGAAGGCATTTTATTTTGCAAGTATTTTGTTTTAAAATGTACGTACAAAAGCTTGTAAAATGCCGAGAGGATGAACTTCCTGAAATTAACTAATCCTGAACAAGATTCTTTCTATTTAAAATTTTGTTTGTTACTAAGAAACTTGGGGTTTTCTAAAAAGAAAATGTCCTGGAAACCTTCCTCTTGTGTATTCTGGACAAGATAGAAGTAAGTGTTACACATTAGTATGAATAAATACAAAATATTTGGGCAGTTTGCTGTAATAAAAATCATTAAATAAAATTAGGAAACATTTGAATTAGGATTTAAATAAAATTTTATGCTAAACTGTATGTTAAAACATGCTCTTTAAATCTGATAGTATTAGATATAAAAAATAATTTTAAATGCTCTTTGTGGTTTTTTTTTCATGTACAACTCCACTTAAATTATCTCATTCAAAGTAGTGCACTTTTGAACCACTAAACTCATTCTTAAATTAGTGTTACACTGATAAACTAATTTCAAACAAATGTAACTCAGTGCCAACACACAATTTCAACAAGAAGCAGAATTACAACAACAAATATCAAACAAACTATTTGACTGCTTGAGCCTGTGTGAAATCTGAGAAAGGTGGGTTTCTCAAACAATTATTGTAGGAACTTTGGGTTGTTTGTTGGTTTGGAGCTTTTTACTGTTTGATGCAGACATTGTCTTTTACTGATGAAACACTTTTAACTTGGATTTTGTTTTTAAATTTTAGATTAAAAAATGAAGCTTCAAGGCACAGATATGCATTTTCTTTTAAATGATGACTCAAAAATACTTGCTTTCTAAGGAAAGAACATAGCTATTTGCTTTTATACCCATGCCAAACCTCTGCAGTATTTCTTTGAGCTAACCTTTAGCCCCTTTTTGGACTTGTGTTGGTCTCTGCTAGAAAGCAAGTCAGCTGTAATTACTTACAGGTGAGTTATTCCATCCTAATGAAATAGCTCTATGAAAACGATGTTATTGAATTGAAATGTAGATGGCAGAAACACATTGATTTATTTTGCATGGATTTTTAAATGCTTAACAATCGCTCCCTCTGCCCTCAGTGCTAAAGAAATTAAGATCCAGCAGAGAGAGAAGTGAACATGAGGTTCACTTGTAACTTAGACTGATATCATTTTTGCACAGTTTGGGGATAGAATGAAAAATAAACTCGGTTTAATAGTTTCCTAGTAAAATGTCCCAATTTTTTATTTCCAAAAGCTCAGTGCTGGACACAAGTAAGGCACAGCACCCTTACACCCTTACCTACATCCTGACATTAACTGAAAGATGAATTTGTTTACTCTGTTGTGCTTTTTTTAAAAGTGTGGGTAACTCCACCCATAACCCTACAACTTCCCACTCACCCAGTCCTTTTTAACCTTTTAAGCACTGCTCCTGACCCTCCATCCTCCCTGCCGCTGGAGCAGGCATTTTCAAGCCACATCCCTTTTTATTGACCAGAACCACACTGAAACCTCCCGCTCCCAACTGCAGCCCCCTCGGAAAGTGTCCCCAACAGCTGTAAAAATAAGGGCTCTTTCCACACCAGCCTGAAACTGCTTCTGCCCTGGGTTGGCAAAAGGAACCAACTACCCCTCGCATTTGTCTGCAGGGAGGGATTGCCCTTCTGGGGCTCTTGTTCTCCCTCTCTCCTTATATATATATTTGTATAATTATTTTTTTGGCGGGGGAGGGACAGGATTTTGTTTTGTTTTTACAGCAGCCGTCCAGAGCCCTGGGTATTGATTTTCGGGCACATGAAAGGGATTTTTTACAGGCCTTCCCTGTGGAAGGGAGCAGCAGTAAAAGGTGATACCACCCACTCCGAAGGAATGCTGTGCATGCAATTAGGAGCAAGCTCCCAGCCAGGGGGTTAGAATTCAAAGCAAGGCAAAAGCTCCCCACCTCCCACAAACAACAAATCCATTAAAACTACCAAAGCCATCAATACTAATCAATGCATCCAGGGGCCATTAACTGTTTCGGTGCTCGGGGTTTTTCCCCCTCGCTGCCTCACACTCCTCCTCCCACCGCTCCTTAGTCCCGCGGGCTGCACGCCGCTGAACCCCCCCCACTTTTGGCTCGCTGGCGGATGGTTTGAGCACTTTTCCCCGCGCCCGGAGCCGGCCGGGCGCTCCCGGCGCTGCAATAGCCTCATTAAATTCCGTTAAGTGCCACCGACTTCAAAGGGCTGGTCAGGAGCGGCGGGAGCGGCGGGGCCGGCTCCGGGCGCTGGGGCAGCGGCAGCGGCCGCGGAGCAGCCGGGGCTCGGCAGCCCCTGCCCGGCTGGGCTGGGCTCGGCTAGGCTGGGCTCGGCTGGGCTCGGCTCGGCAGCGGCTGGAGCTCGGCAGCGCGAAGGGGTAGCAGCGAAGTGGTTAATCAATACCAGGGCTGCAGGCAGGGGAGGGGCGGGGTGGAAGGGGGATAAAAAATGCAGAAAGGAAGGAAATGGAGGGAGTGAGAATTAGACTCACTATAAAACCTCCTCATTCTGATTTACAAAAGAGGGAGGGGGGAGAGATGGGGGACGAGTAAAGAGGGGGGAGAAGAAAATGTGAGCCGAGGAGCACAGTGCCCCTCTTTCCTGTAGCGGGGATGTGTGTCGGGGTTTGGGCTGGGGATGGGTTTAACTACGGGTCCGCAGACGCGGTGGGATCGAGGGAAAAATCACATCCATGTAAACCCGATGGAATTAAACTGATTTTTGCATTAGCTGCGTCTCTCTTTTTTCCCCCTCTTTTATTTTTTTTTTTACCCTCCCATCCAATCCCTCATTCATAACTCGCATTTAGTGACTGGTTTTCTCATTGCCGCTCCCTCCCTCTCGGACACTGTCAAGCTGAGCACAAGAGCCTGCTTTGTAGAGGTTTGATCAGGGGAGAGCTGAGCTCTTTGGGCTGACTGCATTTCGGTTACATTCAATCACTTTCGAAGCTATCGATTGGATATGTTTATGGAAACATGTAAGGTATTTTTGGCCATCTGTTTAGCTAGGAAATGATTATTTATTTTTAGCAAAAGGAATGAGATATCTCTGCCTTTCTTGTTTTCAGTCCTGCAGATAGGAAAATGTCCTGAAGAAAAAATTGCATTGTTATCACATTAAAACGATTGTTCTGTCTAAATAAAGATGTGGTTGGGGGGTGGTGAGTTTGGGTACATTTTAAACTTTTAGAAATCGTTTCTGATAACTTTTAAATTACTAAAACGTGTTGGACGATGCCTTTTTGTTGTGAATAGTGCTTTGGGGTTCTATTTTGGTTTTGGGGTTTTTTTTAACTTAAAAATCCTTTAACGAGTTGTATTTGTTGAAAAATTATAAGTCTGGAAAAAAATAAAGGAACAATTTGAATTTCAGTGATATATAGATACATATGTGAAGAGAGATAGGCATACATAGAATAATTTTAAACTCTTTTATTCTCATGTGTCTGAATGAAAGTCCATTCAAGGAAAACTTTTTTGTGTGTGTGTGTGAGTGAGTGTGTTTAAACTACTTGGGTAAAAATATGGGAATAGTGAAATTTCACATATTTTAGGGGTAAGTTTTAGGATCATCCAGATCAATGTTCAAATTAAGGGTCCACTTAATTTTTCAAGTCATTGTGTTAAAAATAAAAAATCAAGATAGTTGTGCTAAATGAGAAGAGAATTCCAATTTTAGCTGAGCTCAGAGGGAACTTTGATTTCCAGCCTCTCAGAAGGAGTGGCACTGATTTTTTGAAGTTGAAGCAAACCAAAAGTCCAATCTGTTCAAGTTTAAACATGAATAGTCAGTGCTGCTCTGTGAACATTTTATGAATCTTTTTGTTCCTGTCTCCCATGGAGTTTTATCAATTAATTTTGAATACAACCTTATAGTTTTGTCCACAGACACAAATGTTTGTACCTAGGGAGCTGGGATAAAAGATGCAAGATAAAATGCAAAAAGTCAAATCTATCCTTCTTAAATGTAGCAATCTTCCACAAGGATGAAGTTTAAAGTTAATTTATAACTGCCTCTGTAAATAACTTTGGAAACTTCTGTGTAATTTTTCTTGCCCTCCTCTCTTCTTTTTGTTTCTGTCACCCACACCCACAAAGCATTTGTATGTTCAAGACCTAATTAAGAAGGTTTTATATGAGTTTGTACATGTGTTTTCACACAGACGATAACGGTGAAGTGTGTTACTGTGCTGTTCGTGTGGGACTGCATTAACCTTGCAGATGAGAAGAGTGTTATGAAAGAAATCGTAATTAATAGCATTAAGAAGCTGATTAAAATAAAAAACGCGTTATTGCAGCGGGGGTCTTATTAAGGAATAGTCATGCCTGTCTGCCACAGATTTAAGAACTTTCAGCCACAAGGCCTTGAACTGACGCAGCTCCAGTTTAAGCAAACGCAGCGAAGACTCCACCCCCCGTGACATCAGATTGAGTTACACTGCAAAAACACCCCAAGATCTGGAAGAAAAAAAGAAATTAGCTTTTCTCCCTCCCCTCCTTGATGTTTAAAAATGATAAAAACGCCATTCTTCTCCAGCATTGGACATTTGCAAGGAGCCCTTCTCGAAGGCAAACTAACAGCAGAACAAATGTACTTCCTCAGCCTTCCTTTCCAATGGGAGGGGAGAGCAAAAGTGAACATATGCAGCAAAACACCACCAAAAAAAGAGAAATAGTCCAAAGAATTCCCCAAAGTCCCCCAGCCCTGAAACACAAAAATTAAATCAATCAATCCAGCATTACAACAGAGCAATCCTCCTCTCACAGAGCAGGAAGGAGCCCGTGGGGAGGGCTGTGCCACACAGTGACAGATCTGGGGCTGGGGACTGAGGGTGAGCGATGGGGATCTTTCATTAACTTTATTTGCAGTTTGTTCAAAGTTAGACTGGCAAACCGTTTCGGAGATTGCTGTAAAGTTACACATTTTTCACGTAAACATCCAAGGCAGTTGCCTTTCTCTAGGATGTGTCATTTCCTGTGTAGCTATAATAATATATTAAGTAAAGGGATAGCAATGATTTTACATATTTACATATGTATAGACGCCGTGCATAGGAAAGATAGCAGGATGTTGCATGTATACAACAGCAGAAATCAGCAGAAAGAGTTTTGTTAAAAAGTTGGGGAAATGACCACACTGAAATAAGAAACAGGCTTCAAATATTCTTGGCATTCAAGACAAGGCTGGCAAGGAAAGATTTATGGAGAAGTCAGTGTGGGACAGGAAAGGCTCAGTGTTTAAAGATTTGGGGAGGTGGATGTCATGCTCAGGACACAGGTCACCAAAAAGAGCTAAAAAACCAGCTCAGTTCTTACCTGCTCCCCACGGGCTTTATTTTACTCTGAATCATGCAATGCTAAAAGTGTAGCAAGGCATAAAGAGACTCTCTGGCGACCGATAGCAAGCTGAAGGAATTAACTGCGGGGATATAGAGGCTCACCTTTGCTCCAGGAAGGACATCTTTCTTTTTGCTCTAAGATATCTTTCTTTTTTTTTTTTTTTTTTCCCCCCTCCAGCAGTAAAGTGTCAAACCCACAAAGGAAGCGATATAATTAGTGCTGGTACCTAGTACTAACTCGGATCTCTGAAGAGAGACCAGTGCAGCTTTTCAAATGTCTACCATTTTGAAATCAGAAAAACATTTTCTAACAGACAGAAGAATCCCTCTTGAATCCCCCCTGGCCCTTTTGAATTCACGCCCTGCCTTACATCAAACGCTTTTTTGCTGATTAACTGCACAATCAGGTCCCTGCAGATCAGGGGAAGAATGGAGAAGAGAAAAGCAACCTCTTTTCCAGAGAACAATACCATTATTTCAGCTCCATTGGACAGGAATGTGTGATTTCACAGCCCACTGCCCTTCTCTCCCATCTCCAAAAACACTGCCAGAGATCCACTGCTCCAAGTCCCCACCCATTAGTACCCAGATCCAGCATTTACAACTTGGGTTCAGTGTTTGTGCGTGGGGGGCTACACACATATATACATACATATATGGAGAAAATATCCAAATCAGAACCAACTCCCAAACCCAAGAATAGATACAAAGGAAGTTTAGTTTATTTTTAAAAATCGCTAAAATCCTTCTTGTATAATGTAAAAGAATGTAAAATTCTAGTTCACACTGACACAAGCTATGTTTTGGGGTTGGATTTGGTGTGAAGGCAGTGAACAAATGAAAGGAAGGGATATTTTAAAATTAAAATAATGCAACAACTTAGAAAGAAATACACGTGGGTTTTTTTAAAAGATAGATAATAAAATACCAGTAAATGCAGTTGAAGGAAAAAAGCAAAAGTATTTATACCAGCAAAAGTGTATGTAAGCTTATTGCTTCCTCACAGCTTACCCAGTTCCTTTGCTGAAAAGTTTGTCTCACTGGTGTATGGAAACATTTTCATTTTACAAACATCTGTTGAAATCAATTGTTGAAAAGCTGAGGAACTATGTATTTGGAAGGGGAAGCGACTGCACAGTTGTGAGTTTGTTAGTTAACAATATGGCAGAAACCTTTCCAAAAGAGAGACTCACCAAGACCTTTCCCTGTGAGAGGGACTGTCTCTCAATGACTCTCTCAGTCTTTGTTGATTAATGTTTCAACGATTCCTGTGTTTTACAACTTGCAGGGCGAGAGAAACGCTAGAGACCTTCCCTCCCTAGCCCTTAAACTTTGATATCGCCTGATTCCAGCTCAACCGCGCGTACAAAAGGAAAAGCTCTTGTCATGAAAGTGCACTGGAGTGACCTGGTGTGTTCCAGTCGGTCACAATTAAATCCCCTGCCTGGCTCAGCCCGCGGCTGCGGGAGGAGCGGGAGGGGAGCGTGGCCGTCCACGCCGCTCCGGGAGGGAGCGGAGCAGCTCCCCCGTGGGCACCCACCGAGCCCCCCCTCCCCGCAAACACTCCCCACCCACGGCAATAATTACTATTCTAATTTTGACTAATTTAGCGGTTTGTTTTGCCCGGGCGGAGGTTGCTTTTGTAATTGCGGAAAAGATGTCCAGCTTTGAAACCGAAATAGATACAAAATAGCTGCAACCTCTTGGGCAAGGCAGCCCCCCCTCCTCCCCATCCGACCACACCTCTCCGATCCGGGACCGCTGGGGATCAGTTTTGTTCCCCCAACACCAGCACCGCCGAACAAAAGAGAGAAAGAGAGAGAAAATAATATTTGCTCAGGTCGCCCCTCTGATCGCCTTTGATTTATCTGTTTACAACCGGGACCCCCTCAGTTGAAACAAAAAATCAATGAAAATGTAGTTGGAGAAAAGGCGGGCAAACTACTGAAAAAAAAAAAAAAAATTTGTGAATGGAAGAATGTGTTTGTGCATTCATTGTTAAAATAAAGAGCGTGCCGTGACGTCGGCGCCGGGCAGCCAATGGGCGGCGGGGTAATATTTTTAAATATCCTCCGCGGTAGCCAATGGCGGAGGCGGTGGCAAAGACTAGCGCAGGGGCGAGCCAATGGCGGGGGAGGTATGCTAATGAGGAGTTGGTCAGGCAGGAGCTGAATGTCAACTAGTCAAAGATGGAGGCTGGAGCGGGGAGGCCATGAGGTTGGTACCGGAGGATTTGCCCACGTTCGGACCGATCCGGGACCCGCGCCCAGGCGCACCCGGGGCGGCGGCGGCGGGAGGCGGGCGGGCGGCGGTGGGACGGGGGCGCGGAGCCGCGCCGCTCTCGCCGCCTCTTTTGCGCCTCTTTTGGCAACTTTCCCCCCCGCGGCGAGGGGACCCCCCCCCTCCCCCGCTCCGTCCCCGCCGCGCCGCAGGTACCGCGCCGGGACCGGGGCCCGCCGGCCCCGCCGCCGCCCGCGGCCGCATCCGCCCACCCGGGCGGAAATGGCGGGAGCGCGGCCCCGGGGGGGCGCGGGGGGCGCGGCGCTGACAATGGCCCGCGGGGCGAGCGGCGGCGGGACGGGCGGGCCGGCGGCGCCCCCCGCCCGGGGGAGCGGGGGAGCGGGGTGGGGGGACCCGGCGGGCAGCGCGGAGCGAGGCGGGGGCGGGGGGAGCCGCTGGACGGCGGCGCCCCTCGCCCTCCTCCCGGTGCGGAGGCTGCCCCGGCTGCCCTCCCCGGAGAGGTTTCCCCGCGGGGCGGGAGGCTTTCCCTCCCGCGTTGTAAGTGTGGCGGTTCCCCGAGTGAAGTTTGGCGGTCTCGGTTTGCGTCCTGGCGTGCGATCGATGCGAGGTGTGGAAAGGAGCGGGCGGCCGGAGCCGCCGAGGGCGGCAGCGGGGCTGGGGATCAAACTTGGGAGCGGCAGGAGCGGGGCAGGGGTGGCCGTGCCCGCCGGGAGCGGAGCGGGGACGGCGCGGGGCGCATCGCATCGCCCGTGCGCCGAGCGGGGAGCAGCGGGGAGAGGACGATGCCGGCGGGCAGGGCTGGAAATATCTAGATAGTGGTGAGCTTTTTTTTTTTTTTAACCTTCCTCCTCTCTCAAACATTTTACCAATGCAAACACTCCCGAGAAACCGTATGGGACCCCCCGAATGAAATTCTTGTGGCCGGAGCCGGCCGCGCTCCCTCCCCGCCCCCAGCCCGCGCCGAGGGCTCTTTCACGGGAGGGTTCGCGGGTGCTGCCCGCTCTCATTGTGCCACAGCGCTCCTCCTGCGAAATACTATTCCCATTTTTAAACGTAGCAAATCTCGTATCTCTCTAGATACGTAGAATTGCTTTGCTAAAAGATCCTGTTTTAGAAGCTCCCCCCCCCCTTTTTTTTATCGTAAAGCCCCCCCAAAGAGCGAAGCAGTAAGTCACATGCTATCTCCAGCCAGTATTTATATTGGCTTAATATTTAAATCTCGTAAAACTAATGCTTTGCTTAAATAGTCCAGAGTTTTTGCAATAAACCAGGGTGCGCAGCCCAAAGTGTTTCTTTGGCATTCTTGCACTTTGCCCCAATTCCGCTCCGTTTCCCTCCAGTGTGTGGTCTTCGAGTTGTGTAAGGAAAGCTCGTACCCTCAAACACAAACCTGGGACTCTGGAATTTTAAAAAACTTCCTAAAGTTTAATGTACATTCTTCTAGTTTTCTTTTATTTTTCTTTCCTTCTTTCTTTCTTTTTCCCTTTTTAAAAAATAAATAACTCCAAACCAGCCTAGGTTTCTGGATTAGGGATAAATTATTGTTAAAAAAAGTAAATTAAAAAAAAAAAAGGAGGAAAAATTAGAATGAAATCATAAAGTAAGAATGATACCATTTAAGATCCTAACTGGGCTGGGACATTTCCAAATCAAATGGCTTTTTCTTAACACTACTATGATGAAGTGACAACTAGAATTCATGTAGTGCATTTTCTCACTCAGCCCAAACTTGCCCAGAACCGAATCAGTTTAATTCATTTTAGCATTTAGTATGATTCTTACTTGTCCATACAGTTCATGGAAAGTTGTTTTCAAGTTTGGATTTCTTTGCATAGAATTTCTTTGCATTGTTTGAAATAAAAGAATTTTATAATTTCTCAAGTGATTCTTATTTAACAAATAGTTACATTTTCCAGCTTTAAGTTTGAAATCGTGTAGAGAAACAAATGGTAAACAGTTTGAGCCTAAAGACTAACAAGTTGACTTTTAAATGTTACTTATTGCTAAAATTATTTGGAATGTTTGATTTGTAATGATTAACTGATGTTTTCTCCTTACTACCCATATATTCTTTTTGAAAAAGGAAAAATTATAATAGTAATGTTTTCATGATGCAAGTAGGTGATTTTTAAATGTCTCACTGCTGGGTGGCAGTTGTTTTGAAAGCTTGTTTAGTTGCCTGTGTGAAATAGCCAGACTTCTTTAGCAATTAAAAGTGAATAATTTAAGCATATATGTAATAAATACCAAATATTCTAGCATCTGATTCAGGTGAAAGCAAGAGAAAGGATATTAACTTATCCTCCATTGTGTCTTTAATTTAATATTTAATTCATTACACCTACTTTTGTAAAATACTGGGTGCTGAAATGCAAGGAGGACAATCCCAATTCTGGTATTTGCTTTCACTCCAATGCAGTAAATTTACCATTGGTAAGGAAAAAAAAGTCCCTGAAGCAAGCTTATCTAAATTCTTGCTCAAGTTAATTCAAGATGTAGTTGTGAAATATTAAAATATAATTTTAAAGAATGACATTGATTCAATGTGGTTGTTGAAGAAACTCCTTTTTTTTGAATGTAACAAATCTGTTTTAGAGTAAATCATGCACAGAAGGCCATCACTTGGAGAAGTTTCTCACTGATTTATCATTTATTTTGGAAAGTCTCTGAAGTATGCTGTTGTCCAGAGCCCTTTTTCTGTTGTACTACTGGCAATTATGATGAGCAGTGCAATATTAAAAGGGCATTGGCTGGCAGAAACATGACCCCCTTTAGCAGCCCACCCTCTTCAGAGTGGGCAAACAACCCTAAAATAGATGCCTCCTCCAGTGTATTTATGCACGTGTGTGAAATAAGGTTTTATACATGTGGGAGTGGTTTTAAATAAGGAGAGAGATTCTGGGTTATACATTTTTATGTGTCTGTCTATAGAAACGGGCTGGAATAATTTAAACACATCCTATTTAAAACATAAACTGCAAACATTTCTGGGAGCTTTCAAGGCATCACATTACCTGCTTTGTTTACCAATAGCTTGTGAGTAATTAATTATTAATTTCTGCACACTTCCATACAATATCTACGTTGAAATTTTATAATGATTTCTTTATACTTTTTCCCCTTAGAGAAACTTTCCCCTATATGTTTAAGGTGGTCCCTATCAATGTCTATAGGGATTTAGTACTGATGACTTGTTTCTAAGGATCTGTGGTGTTTATACTGTGATTTTTGAGTGGTGACACACAGATACATGTGAGATTCAAGCACAGGCGCTAGGTATTTTTGTACATAAGTCTCATCATTTCTGTAACATTTTCCATAGCAAATCAAAGCACTGTATATTTATACCATTATATATATATACACACACACACACACACACACACACACACACAGCCTTTTTCATCTGTACTGGTCAACCATCATAAAATCACAGCACAATTAAGAAAACTTCTGAAGGCACAGGAAAGGGTTGGCACTTTCTGTGATTTCTTTAAATGGTGTAGTTCAGATTCATTGACTGACCAATCTGGGCTTTATGGAAGCACATACATTTGGGTATGCTGAATTATGTCCCCTGTTGTTTTATTCTCCATTACTGTAGAAAAATATTTTATTGTATAAAACCTTTATAACATACCGTGCCTAGATATACCGGGCATGTAGCAGAAGACTTGAATGGTTTGTTCAACAAGCCATACTAACAGTAGTCTTTTTCTACCTCTCTCCTTTTTTTCCTCTCTCTCTGTCATTTTTTAAACTAACTTTTTGTTGTTGTTTGGGTTTTTTTGTTTTTTTTTACCTTGTCTAATTACGATTGCAAATAAACTTTGTCATGCAGAGTTTTATTGGGGCTAAACATAAAAACGTTATTGTGGTTAACACTGTAATGTAACAGTCCCTTACAAAAGGATGCAGGGACAGCTGTGCAGAACGTGACAGTGGCTGCTGGTATCGCTGGCTCTGACAATGTTGCACTACTGTCTGCACAAATAAAGCAGTGCAATAATATTGTCAAAGCATTTGGTTCCAGTCCTTATACATCCTTTATGATCAGTTACTGTTGCACACCCAGCCCCTGACATTATGGCATTCTGTAGTTATTTAATGCATTTTAGCAGGGAACCAGCCTCCTACTCTGATTTCTTCCCTCCACCACAAAGGCTCAGCGAGCATTAAAATGCCAAGATCATGTAGAAATTGCCTAAAAAAAAAATCCCTGTTTGTTTGTTTATTTTGTGTTTAGGTTGAGTGGTCTGTATGGAAATTCCTTGGGTTTTGTTCCCCATTTTGACTGCTTCAGTGTACAAAATGGATTGCCCTTTCTGCCACTAGCCTTGGTTTGTGTGTCCAAGTTATAAAATAAAAAGCTGGCCTATTCACATTTTAAAGCCCTCTTGTCCTCCTTCAGAACAATCACCACCTTTAAAAATATCTTGACCAGCTTTGAATACTTTCTTGCTTCTGCTCTAAAAATTACAGTTTTATGAACCTAAGGATGTTACTGTTGTGTATAGAATTTGATTTAATATGTACACATGTATTTACACACAATTTAATTAATTTTTGCTTCCTATTGATGTATTTTTCAAGTTCCATCGTATTTCACTTTTAGAGAAATTACTGTTAAGATTAAAGCAGTATTGATACCTTCGTTTTCATTTTAAAAAAATAGTACAAGGTACCTAAATAATAATCAATAGGATTTGAAAGACGATCTTTCCCTGCGCTTCCCAATAAAAACATGGAGCGAGGCTGAGAGACGCAGGGATGATGTAGGCCTAGGAACAGGAACACTGCATTCAGAATTGATCTTTAAATAACAATATGTTGGTGACTGTCACTCGTGGTGTAGTTGGAGGCAGATGTGGTATTTTCGCTTGCAGCTGCTAAGAAAGGGGTTTGGAGGGCTGGGGGATGGGACCTTCCTCTCTCTCTCTCTCTCTCTTTTTTTTCCTGAAGCCTTGAGCTGTTACCTTGGGAGCAAAGGGTGGGGGTGGGGAGAGCCGTCATATTGGAAATCAAATCTAGGTAAACGACTGCTTTCAGATTGCACAGCACATCCCAAGCCAGGCTGGGGTGTGCTGGTGAGTGAGCCAGGGGGAGGCAGAAAATGGAGGACCACATCCTGAGGAGGGAAGCGTGTCCCATTTTAGAGGGATGAGAGGAAGCCGAATCCTCAATAACACACTCCAGTTCTCCCATGAACGAGGCAGCAAACAAAAGACATCTTTTCAGCCCCTCTGTTTCTGGGGGAGAGCTGAAGCCGGTCTCCCTCCCATGCCCAGAGGAGGAGGCTAAGCCTCCATGTCTGATCTGGAGGCACGGTGCTGGTGGCCCATGTGGTGCACTCCCAGGCCTCAGCGGAGGTAACCCGAGCCGACATGGCTCCCTTTCTCCAGAGCTTTTCATTACATCCATCTCTGCATTGTAGCATGGTTGCCATTTTTGTGTGCATTAAGGAATAGGGAGGCCTGTTTAGCTTTGGCACTTTCCCCTCTTCCTCCTTCTAATTCTTGATTAATTAAGAGGTAGGAGAGAGTGAAATCCATAAGGGCTATGCTGGGAGGAGGGGTGTCTTCCCCGCTCCCTGCCATAAATAGGAGCACAAGAGTGACCAGAGTGGGAGTGCAAAGGGCCCTTTGCTGCCCCTGGCCAGGGAGGATGGGAAGGAGGGTGGACCAGTGAGAAGCTGGGAGCCACCCTGGAGCAGGGCAATGCTTTGTTCTGTGTGTGTGTGTGTGTGTGTGCGCGTTCATGGAGCCCACCATTGAGTGGAAATAAGTGCTAGTGAAAGCCTTGGTGGGGCTGATGCAGGGCTGTAAGATGGCCTCTCAGACATGTGAGCCTGCCCTGTTTGGAGGTGGAGAAATCACAGGGGGAATAGATGCATAGTTGTTTTCCTGTATGAAGTTATGTCTTAAAAATAATATGGTCACTACACTTGAAAACCTCCCCTGGGCGTGGGGGGAATTTGAGGCGTGTGATACAGGGAAAGGCCTGTGCCATGACAAGGACCAAATCCCATTTTGCAGAGGGAGAGGGACAACCTCCTGAGGCCTCCTGGCTCCGGCTGGGGCAATGGAGCCCACGGATGCCCTTCACTGAGCGCCAGCTCTCTGGAGGGCAGGCCCCAGGGGTGTGAGAGAGGACAGGGTTCCCTGCAGATTTGGGCCTGGGATAGAGGTTACACATTCCAAACCCTCCCTTCCCCACTTTTTTTTAACCCTGCCTGGTTGAGGAATGTAACAGAAAAAAAAAAAAAAAAAAGGCACTGGAGGAAACTAAAAAAAGAGGGGGGATTCGGAAGCAAAGGCCCCTTCAGGAGTCTGTATTTGTGCAAGGGAAACCATTTGCATGTGTGTGGAGATGCCAGAGTTTGTCTCCAGTTGGGTCGGAGGGGGAGGGCGCGGGAGGAATGCGGGGAATCAGGTCGGGCTGCGGGGGGAAGGGCTCCGGCAGAGCCTCCATCCTGTTGTTGCATAAACTTGTTAAAAGAACCCCTCCTCTGTGGAGGCAGCACACATAGGGTATTAGTGTGGTGGAGGAGGCCAGACCTGCGCCCTGGCTACACAACCAATTGGAGCGGAAAGTGAAATCAGATGGTTTAAGTTTTCAGAGGGATTTTTTTTTTTTTTTCAGGGGGACTTTTTGAGTCATTGCATTGAGTGCTAGATCTGTGTTAAGGTCGCTCCTGCTCTGGCCGCTCTTGGGTGGTTTGGGGAAGGGAGGTGACCGGGCGGGGGCAGGAGGTGCCGCTTCCCCTCCTGCGGTGCCGCTGGCCCCGGCTGTGCACGCTTGGGCTGGGGCCCTGGGGAGAAATCACAGCCCTGCCCCTGCAGGCCTGGGGGTGGGCAGCTTGTGGGCAGCTGGGGTGTGTGATGAGGGGAGTCTGTACCTTGCCATGGTGCAAAGAGTTATTTGGGGGACCCCAAGACAAGCCTTCCCCATGTGCTCTTCCCCAGCCAAGGCAACTACAAGGCCTTTCACTTGCCCTGTGCATGCCGGGCCAGCAGTGGGCTCGGCACTTCCAGGGTGATAGTATTTAGTCCTGTTTTGCTCCTGCATTTAGTACCATAAGTCTTTTTTTTTTTTTTTTTCCATCAGACAGCAGAGCACTGGTAAACACCATGCAGAAAAGCCGTATTGTGGGGTTACAAAGTCTGGGCTGTTTAAGGAGCTCTGTCATTCCTTTTAATGGAGCTCACTGACGCAGATCTGGGTTCTGCCAGCCGAGGAAATATTGCTGCTGAGAAAAGGGTTATTGAAACCCACAAACTAAATATTATAAGCAAGAATCAAATGGCAGGACATTCTGAAGTGTAATCCCTCCTGATTTCAGGAGAAGGGGAACGTATTGGTAAGTGGCTGTGGGTGACAGAATCCCCGAGCTCGGTGGGTGAAATGCACTTGGGAAAGTGATGTTTTCAGAGTGGATTATCAGCCCTGACTCTCTGAAGTCTCTGACACCTGGACAAGTTGACTCTTGCATGGAAGCAAGAATCCCCTTTTTCTTTGGACAGATTTGTACAAACTTGCTAGATAGACTTAAGGAGCAAGGACTGGAATGCTAAGAATTTTCTCTCTCTTTAAAAAAAAAAAAAAAAAGCAACACTTCCCAGTTTAAAACAATGATAAAATTATTACATAGGATGGAAAACTCTAAATCAACTCTCAGCCTACAGCTGTTTCCAAAGTGTTTACTCTGACCTTTGATAATAGTGTCAATTCCACAGCAGAAAATATATTGTAGACTACATAATGTATTTAATTGCAAGATGGCTTTTAAATGGTCTCCTTTTCTCAGGCTAGAGAACTGCCTGTGACCAGGGAAACAAGGCTGGACTGAAGCTTTGTGCCCTTCTATGTTTTGTGAGATTGCAGCTGAGATGAAAATTTAAAAAACCCGCTTGCCCCGAGTTGCGTCTTTAACCACAAGAGAAACAAACAAACAAAACAGCAACAAAGGGAAGGGGAAATGGCTCCCCTAAGCTAAACGAGGGAAGGCAAGGTCTGATCTTGAAAGGAGCAGAGGCCTCTCGGCTCCAGAGACTCAGCTCACTACTTTATTTATCCGAAGGCTTCATCATGAGGACACTTCAGTCTATTTGGCTGCTAACATCAGAAAAAGGGGACTTAAACACATAGCAATGGCTCCACTAC
Source organism: Acropternis orthonyx (assembly GCA_035583155.1). Taxonomy (NCBI): domain Eukaryota; kingdom Metazoa; phylum Chordata; class Aves; order Passeriformes; family Rhinocryptidae; genus Acropternis; species Acropternis orthonyx. Next base: position 5,962,518 of record JAWWEU010000037.1, on the reverse strand, counting down.
CATAATATTCCCCCATACTCACTGCCAAATAAAAAGCTTCCATTACTGAGCAACATATAAAGTGCTATTTCCATACTAGTCTGGGTGACATTTCCATTTAGTTTCTATAACTGTGATTAAAGGCGAGAGAGGTTTCTAAACATATCTAGAGATGCTGAGCCTCCTGGTGTATAAATAGCATGCATTTCATAATCTCGTGTTTAAACGTTTATTTTAAAATAACCCCCATATACATTCCAGAGAGTTTCCCTGCTATAGGACATAGTGCAACCCAGGCTTTGCATATTGTTTGCAAACTGAGGGGAATATTATTGGAATACTAGCAGAGGCTGATCCAGTCTTTTCTTTTTCCTGCTTTGTTAAAAAAAAAAAAACAAAACCAAAAAACCAGCAAGGTGTGGGGAGGCCTGTGCCAGTACACCACTTAGAGATAAGGACATTTTTGAGACACATCTAGGCTCTCAGCACACATTCAGAAACATAAAGTAACTTAATTGCCTTTTCTTGGAACTTAACTTGTGGCTGAGGTTTCTAATTACATCCCTTACCCTCCCTTGCCAGTTGTTGCTTCTGCAACTACTGAAGTACTTAAGTTGTGAGGAAGTCACCAAATCGTGCTTTCCCCCCCACTATCCATGCATTAGTAACATCACTTGATGTGCAGAATGTGTGTTTCTACTGTAAACTTGCCAGTGGGTTTGTCTTTTGGGCCACTGGAGAAGTTAAACTGTGTATTAAGTCTAAGTCTTGTTTGAGATAACATCGAGGCTGAAGAGTGGAAAAGACATGGTAAACAAAAAACAGAGACTGGATGGGAATAGATGGAAAGGTAAGGCTGAGCCTACTAGTTGCGTCTTTTTTTATCAGTCCAACATCTCAGTCCAACTGGATGTCTAGGTTGCAGGTCTTGTTGAGAAGCAGTGGCAGGATTAAACCTGAGATTTTGCCAAGGTAACGAGAACACAAGTTTGATAAAACTCAATTCTGAGCTGCTTTCAGCAATCTCTGTGAACATGGCTTGTTAATTAGTGTGAGCAAAGATTTAATACAAATAACATGGGAAAAAGATCCGTGTTTTCTTCCCCAAGCATCACAAAGGATGGGGAGAGGGAGGGATTGGGACAGATTGGAGACTTTGTTTATCAGGCATTAGAAAAAAAAGCAAACACCAAATAGAGCTTGCCCAGCTCCTTTTTCTTTGGCACATCAGGCAACATCAAAGGGAATGCAGGGCAGCTGCCTCACACCAGCATGCCAAAAGCCAGAGACCTCTAATGGCAAAGACCAGATCAATGTGGCATGGATAAATTAGCCAGGAATCCATGAATTAGGGGATTCTCTCTCCATTACACTCCTATTTAATCCACTGGAAAGCAAAATGAGGAAAGAGAAGCTTAATGTGTCAAAATCATGACCTGGTTTGGGATGGCCTGGGAATGAAGTTTCCTTCCCCTTCCTCTGGACTGTCAAGTGTTCCTACGTGACAAATGCAGCAGGGCAAGTTAGCTGGGAGCCAGAGTGCAGAGGAAGAGTCTAGTTGGCAAAGCAGCCCTGAAACTGGAGGTGTCTCAGCTCTTCCCTGGGAATGATTTCTGTGGCCGTTAGTGCATTCAACAGTAAGCCAGCCCCAACTGAAGATTGTGCCTTCCAGCCTAGGATAGAAAAGGGGCTGGGGAGGGGGGAGAGAAGAAAAAGCCAAACAAAACAAGCTAGGGCAAAACACGCGTGCGTCTCCAAACACTGTTTAATCTGTGTACATAAATGTGAAGTCAGTGCTGGAGAGTCAGCCCTGGAGATCCTGTTTCGCTTTCTAATTTTTGGCGTGTACTTAATCCTGTGATTTCCAATGAAGGGAGGGATATTTTAAAACACTGAGCTCTCCAAGTAGGACAGCCCTAGAAAGGAAGTTCTCTGAGGGCTTGATGCCTGTTACTAAGGGGTTCAAAATACAACTATCAGTTAATCAAATAAATAGCGCTTCCCAGCCTCTAACAGCTAGGCAGCTAATTGACTATTAATAAAGGAGAGAAATTTACACAGGAAAATGTGAGAACTGGGGATGAAGGAAAAAAAACATTCTGGAGTTAAATATGTCCTGGAAGAAAGGGATAGCGCCCATACACAGATTCTGTGGGTTGGCGATTTACTCCATTCCTGCATCCCCACTCTCTCAGGAGCACGTGGTGCTGTGATCCATAGGGCAGTGCACTGCTTTCTAACTTTTTACCCCTTCCCCATTTGCAGGCATGGAATGAAGCTCCCTCCAGTCACCTGCTGCAAGACACATTATCCAGCTTCCTAACCTTAAGGATGAGACCCTATCAATATTGCCTCTGCTTTTGTGATCAGGGTAGTAGTGCAATATTGCTTATAGGGTCTTTTCTTTTGAGGGTTAATCTTCATGGAGAGAAGAAAGACACAGCAGGAAAAAATAATCCTATGTGCCCACCGAGTTAAGGGAAAAGTTGTGAAATGCTGAGCATTGTTAGATAGGCAAGTAATTGTGCAGCGATGTTATTTGTGACAAATAATTGTGCTATTCTGGTGACTCAGGTTGTGAGTAATGGGCATATTTTTGATGCTATCACACAGGATTCAAAACGGCCTCGTGTTTAAAACACACAAGCAGTGATTGAAACCAGAGAAATCCATCATGGCTCCTTTTTAAAATAGTATGAGTCCCGAGACATTTGAAGGGTGCCTATATTACATACTGATGTAAACACCCACCAAGGGATGGGAGGAGATACATTGCCATACTTGCCGTTTCTATGCCTGATCCCAGCCTGAAAACCAGTGCAATGCGAAGCAGAGCACAGCACAAAGAGGCCGAGGCTCTAATCCCAGTAACCTCCTCGAAACAAAGCTCATGCCTCTGCCTGGCTAGCGCGGCCCGCCGGGCTCCGCGGCCGGGCCCCGCACCCGGGGCTGTTCCAGGGTCGGGAGGCGCAGCGGGGCCGGGCGCTGCCTCCGGCCCTTCCCGGGAGCTGCTCTCTGAGGTACGTGGGAACGGAGCAGGGATGGGGGTGTTAAATCTCCTCTCCCCTTTGTGAGAATCAGCTGGGGGCTGACAGCAGCCGGGATGGCCGAGTGGGTGGCCCTGCCTTCCATTTCAGGTGGTCCCCGCGGTCCCTTTCGGGACCTCAGGGGCCCAGGGAAAGGGGTGGTGGGAGGGGACTGTGAGCCGGATCAGGGCGCGGCGGAGCAGCCGCTGCCGCGGGGCTTTCCGTGGGGGTCTCCGGGCGCCGCTGTCGCGCGTCTCCCCGCGGCGACCGGGCTCGCCTTGCCGGCCCGGGGGCGTGCGGGGGAGGGCCGGGAGCCATACGGCGGGGCCGTCCCCGTTACTTCCCCATTCTACGGCTGACCCTACCGCTGCCCTCGGTTTAAACCCCACCCTTCGAAGCCCCCCCTCGCCCCCACCCCCCAGCATCATGCTGGTGAGGGGCGGCCAGCTTGGGGACAAAGCCAAGATCTCCCCACCCCAGTCAAGCTCTCCTTCCGCGCCCCCAGCCCGGCAGCCAGGCTGCAGGCCGGGGGCTGCCGCAGCTGCTGGGACCACCGGGCGGGCTGCCCCTCTTTCCCTGTTGCACTACTGTCACGGTCGCAGCGAGCAGTGCAATAATGAAAGGGCGTCAGTGCGCCGGGGAGCGGCGAGAGCCGGGGACGAGCCGGTGACAGCGTGCGGGGACGGGACGTCCCGCCGCCCCCCGAGAGCCACCTTAACTGGGGGACACACACACACACGACTCTTACGGACGGACTTTGGTTGTGCAACTTTCTTTGTTTAAACACGCAGTGGCAGAGAGCGTGCGCGCAGGGGCAGGGCAAGGTGAGAGGCTCCGCACATCGCTTGCCCCGCGGCCGCCGCCGCTCCCATCCCCCGGCAGCGCTCCGGCCGCGGAGCCTGGGGCTGCCCCTCTGCTGTACCCGGCTAACACTAAATAAATAAAGTGACCCCCAAGTCCCCTGTCCCTGCTTTTTCTTCCTAGCGGGGTTTCTTGCAGCTGCCCCTCCTGCCTCCGTGACAGCCCCTCGCAGATAAAAATCCCCTCTCGACAAGTTTTTGCACTGCGATTTGGTGCACTGTTCACCCGTTTGGTCTTTGTGGGGAGAGGCCGAAAACACGAATAGGAAACGAGCATCTTCCTTAACTGCGGAACCTGAAAAATGGGCCCAAGTCGTGCCCTAGTGCTGGGTGCAGCAATGGGGGAGCACGGGTAGGGAAGCGAGTGTGGGGCAGGAGGGGAAGGGTTTGCAATAATGGAGATGAGAATAGTGTTTTACATCTGGGAGCTGTGCTGGAAAGGCCAGGAAATAGCCCTTTGATTATTAGTGGCCATGGTGAAATGGATACTTCTATAAAAGAGGGCTGGGGAGGGGTATTTCCTTTAGCAAAGGACCTTTCCGCTCTGGCCTTTTGAACCTGTGCTTCTCCCTGGCACTGTTTCTGCTTCATCATGACTTTTTGCAGAGGAAGGTGAGTGCAGAAAGCAGGCTGGCTGTCGGAGAGGGATGCAATCTAATCCTGATGAAAAGGCTTTTACAGTTTATGCTTCATTTCCTATTTCTTTTGGGTTCTCTCTTTCTTCCATCCCTCACATGCACAAGCAGATACAAAAGCTGAATCCTTCCCTGCAGTCTTTCTCCGAGGGAAAAGTCAGCCCCCTCCCCAGCTTCACCCTCAGGCTTTGCGCACACAAAATGGCTGCAGCAGCCTGTGGGTGGGCATGGAGAGCTCAGGAAGCTGCTTTTCTTCTTCCCACCCTGCCTGCCCAGGAAGCCCTTCTGCTTTTATTTTCTGTGGCATTTTGCTCTTGCATAGCTCTGTGCAAATCCAAGGGGGTCTCCTATGGGTAATCTATGCATGGAATGGGAGCTGGGGAGGGAAATGGCCAGTTTGCATGAGAAGGGGACCTGTCGGGCCCCAGTGTTTATTTTTTTGCTGACCTTCTGGGGATATGGTCAGTGAGAGCTGTGACAGCTGCTGGAAGCGGCAGGGGCTTTGAAGATTGTGAAGGTTGTGACCTCGAGGCCCCTTTCCTCTCTCTGTCCCAGGAGCTGCTGAGTCAATCAGGGAAAAGGGGAGGTGAAATGGGGGCTGCTCTTTAGCCATTTTTCAATCAGTGAATGAAACAGGAAAGGACAAATGCAAGAAGAAAAAAGAGCGATTACTTCCACTTTGGTGCATTACTGAGAAGGGGGAATCTCTCTTTGGCAAAAGATTATAACAATAATGGGAAACCACTGTGATCCTTAAGATCCAGCACCTTGAATAAAGGATTTAACTGGGCAAGGAGCTGATGGCAGATCAATAACAGTAAATTAGGGGGAAAGTCTGCAAATTCCTCTTGGTTCAAAGCAAGAGGAAATCCACCTCTCATTTCCACACGATATCAGCTCTAGACAGAGCACAGCAACAACATGTTCCCAGTTGGCCCACTAGCTCCCACCATCTCCTTGACCCGACACTAACACATCATCTTTGCTGAGCTCAGCTGAACCCTACGGCTGAGACTGCAGAGGCCACTGGGAACGGCTGCACCACACATGCCAAAATAAAGGGACAAAGTACATTGTGCAGGGCCGTTATCCTTGATGTGCGTGTGCTTTCAAGTGGCACAAGCTCCCCTGGCAATAGACACTCCTGGGCAGCCCACAAGAGGGCTCTCAGCCCCAGACCCCTCTCAAGCCCAGTGAGTGGGGTTTAAGTCTTTTTCAATATCTGGATAACATGATCCTATGGATCTTTCCTTTTAAAATAGTAATCAGAACAGCAAACAGAGCACCCGGCTTCGGTTGACCAATACACAACAGAGGCAAAGAAAGCAAACAGCAGGCTTTTCACTTAGTTTACACAGGGGGCACTTAAATACTGTATTGGTTACATAATACCATTTGGGGGCTGGGGTTTTACAAATTCTTCTACTAAATATATCTGTGAGATTTGTTTTGAAGTGATCAACATAAATCCAGCCACAGCTTTGAAGCTACAATTAGACCTAATACCACTAGGTAGCTCATAGTATATTTACTGAAAACCAAGGCACAATAGAATTTTTTCCCTAGACCTGCTGGTCACTGCTGTGCTCGCTCCACTGCAGCAGAGGGTGTGCATTGCCTCTACAAGGGCTGCCATAGACAGCCACTTCCCTGCAGGAAGCACAAGCTACTGGTTTTTAAGGCTGTATCCTGCCACTGCTACACATCAGTCCTCAGAACTCACCTCAGCACAGAGTGGACAGGACATATTCCAGCAATTACAACGAGCTAAGGACTAAGAAATAAGATGAAGTATATTAAAAAGAATCTAAATTCTAACTGTAATTGATTAGGAAAAATACACTGTTAACCCCTCTGGAGGACCCTGTTCGGATGGGGTACCTGAAAGTATATTCCCTCCCTGAAAAGCCCTCCAGTAAACATCGTGTTTCCATCCAAAGGGAGTAGCAGGTGGTCAAACTGCTCCACTGGAGGCTTGACAATGGCATTATCTACCCAGCTTTTCAGCTGAAGCCTGGCTCAATCTGTACACAACTTCTGAGAGTCCAGCTAAACCCTTCCTGGGAATGGAAAGCTTCCCCAGGCAAAGCCTGGATCTAGCAGCCCTGCATTCTTGCAAAGGACCCATCCCTCTGCTCAGAAGTGAACAGATGGGAAGAAAAGTCTCAAAGCATGAGAGCTTTAAAACCGTGCTCTTCTCTTTAGTGTGTTGTCACCAGAAGCTCCATGGGCAGAGCTCTCTGCCATAAGGAACTAGCAGAACAGCGGGTGGGCGGCTAATTGAGAATGGAAGTTCCTTGGGGCAAACCAAAATAGTTTTTGCAGCACTGCATGGAACTGGGTACACTGCCTGGGCTCAGCATCAAACAGAGACTCTGTGAAACTCCTGCTTACTCACTCACCTGGGAGGTGGGTGAGCCCTTATCTTTGAAACCTCCTGAAACACAGAGTAATCAGATGACAAGGATCAGCCACTGCGCCCAGTGCAAACTTGAATGTATCATTTTGCATGGGTGTAATAAGTCAGATATTTTAAAGAGTCACCCTGCTAATACTACAACAAATAGCAGACCTCTGCCTCCCTCAAGCACTGAGCTGCTAAGAAATATCATCTTTGCCAGGAGTCACTACATCTTTGTGAGCAGTTTACCCAATTAAAATCGATAGGGAGTTACACTGAGTACAAAAGCCACCACCACATAGTGCTAGAAACAAACTCGCTTGTTTCTCCACTGTGAATCCTCATCGTATTTCAGAACAAGTTTGGAGTGACAGCAATCTGGATTTACACAGCCCTCCAGCAGAAAATTCTGTTGTTTGGTTTTCCTTTTACAGTGGATATACCTTTAACAGATCTCTAAATTATTTTGAAAAATTCAAACAAAAAGGAGGCTGTGCTTTGAGAGAAGCAGAAAATCAAAGATTTCATGTTCTGAAGGAAAAGTGGATCTCTCACCAGCCCTAGAGAAGTATGGAGGTCACTGTCACCTGCAAACTGTTACAGACACCAAGTATGAGCAAAGCTAAGGACTCCTCACTGCCTATCCCCAAACACCAAGTGATTCACTTAGGGCATTTATAACGTTTGGAGCAAGTGAAAGGTAGTTTTGGTGTTCCCTGGTTGAATCTCTGGCCAAATTCTCTGATCAGAATTGATGCCTTTACTCCCTCGTTTCCCTGCTCACACACAGAGATCTCTTCTGAAAGGTGGATGTTTACAAGAAAAAAACCTAACAAACCAACAACCATCAATCCTCTCCAAAAATTTCTCTGTTCACACACACACACACACACACAAATTTAAGTGGGGAAAAGTGGAGTCGAACTCTTTTCCATTTGCACCCAATATTAAGGGAGCCCGTGGGGAAGGGGTCTTCTTTAAAGCCTCGACTGGCTGAATGAATGGCTCTTGGCACTACAGCCGGTGGGATGAAGCCAAGAGCCTGCCTCCCCGTGCGGCGGCGGAGCGGTCCCCGGGCCCGCGGTGGCGGGGGAAGGCTCTCTCGGGCTCCGCTCCGCGCCCGCTGCCCCGACGGCACGGCGAGCGGCACGGGCAGCGCCAAGCCGCGCTGCCGCGGGCGTGAAGCAAGGGCTTCGGGACCGGGGGCTCATTTTCGGTGCTCGGCAAAGGCCAGTGCACTGCAGCCGGCCGAGCCCGACAGCTGCCGCCCGGTGAAACCGGCCTCCGCAAACTGGTTTGCTTGGGGATTTCGAAGTGTCTCCGACGCGTGGCTCTTAAGGGGACCCTGCTGACAGTCAGCCCCGCCGCTTTGTTCGCAGGCTCTGTCCAAAGGTAAAGCCAAGGAGTCTTCCCCACGGGGGCAGAGAAATGCAGAAGGTTGCCCCCCTTCCGTCGGGGAAGGTGTGCTCGTAGCCACCGCCTTCCCCTCCGTGGGAGGCTGACGCAAAAATTCACGTCCGCCGGTCCCATCAGAGAAGGGAAGGACAGGCTCAGGGCAGGGGCAAAGCCACTTCTCGACATAGACGTCATGCAATATTTTAACGTGAGGGCACACAATAAAATAGGTTGTGGCGGGGGAGAGGGGAGGAGACACAGCAGGAGTAAGTATTGCTCAAGCTATTCACTCACGCATTTCCGATTATCTCTGCCCAAAACAGCCCCGAAATCCAAGCACGTCCTTCCCTAGCTCTTCCCTATTCAGTTATAAACCCACTGATGCACATAAATGCCCCAGAGACCGGCCTGGAGGGGACCCGCTGCTGCTCCGACCGTGCCGCCGGGAGAGCTCCCCTCGGGCGCTCCAGGGAGATCGGGATGACCCTCATCTGCATTTCCCGCAAAGCAGCGAGCGCGGGGATCTCCCACCCGCAGCCGGTCAGTTCCGGAGGCTGAGGGGTCGAAAGCACCGTGCAGAGAAAGGCTGAGAGGCGTTGTGGAACCCATCATCCTGCAGTGCCGAGCAGGGGCCAGAGCACCCCGGGAGAGGCGCTGGCTCCCGGCAGGGCACCCAGCCTCCTTGGCAGGGCGGTAGCGAACGTGCCCCGGCTCCCACCCGCGCCCGGTCACTCCGCAGCCCCTGGAGGGCCGGAAAGGGACACACAGAGGCCTCTGCCTTCGAGGGACAGGGTGGCCGTCACCATTTTAACCTGCTCCGAGCAGGCCCACAGGAGAGAGGCAGCGGGTGATCTTCCACCGCTCTCCGGAGCTGCGAGAGAAGAACACTGGGGAGGGCAGGGGTTCACCTGGACAGCCCTGGACATATCACCCAGTCTTCCTGCTGGCTTTCTGGACACGTGCCCAAGGTCCCAGCGCACGGCTCACAGACAAGGCAAAGAAAACCTATAATTTTCTCTTCCAGATGGGACGAAGAGGTACCGACATTTTTTTGGGATCACTCAGTTCTGAGCGCTGGTCATCAGTTCCAGTCCACTACCTGAAGTATAGCTCCATATATTCCTACCAAAAGATCTCTCGACCTTAGCTAACACTTTATGAGGATGGAATTTTATTTTAAGGTTAAGTATTTAGGCATACTTTCAGTATGAACCATAGTGTCTCAGAGTGAACAACAGATAATAATTTCCCTTCAGTTTCTTAAAGCACTAGATATAAGAAAGTATGATTTAGTGTCAAGGTGGTTTTCTGCCAGGAACAATCTAGACTGGGCAACTTTCCTATGGAGAAGAGCACAGAAAGTAGGTTGGAAATAAGAGACATTCTGCATTATTATTATTTTCCCTTCAGAGTACCTTTTAATGTAGCATCCCACACCAGCCTTCCCAGCGCAGCATCCCCTCCCCGGTGTGTCTAGTGCCGTGGCACGCAGCCACGGGAACCTCCACTGCCGGAGCTCCCAGCCAGGGACGTGCCGTGGGGCAGAGCGGGAACTGCCCCGGCGGCAGGTTAGCGCTGAGGATGCTGAACCACCCTCCCCTGGTCAGCTCCCATTGTACGTCCCTTCCACGCCTGCGCCCTGCCTCCTCAGCCCCCGTCCCTGCCCTGCTGAGGACCGCCGGGCTCGGAAACCCTCGTTCTCCGCCACTGACACGCATATTCACTTTGTTCTGATGTCCCCACGCTCGGGACCCCACCTTCCCGTCCCAGCAGAACAGAAGCTGCGGGGCTCGCTCGCTCCCCAGCAGGGCTTTCGGGTGTCGCTGGGGAGGAAGCTGTAAAAGCGACGTTATCAAACTTCCAGTCTTAGGAGGGTTTTCAGGCTTTTCTCTGCTACCCACCAGCACTCTCCCGGAGGAGTGTGTCCCTTCAACTCCAGCTGCCACTTCCAAAATCACAACCACTTCTGCCTTTTTGAGTAGGGAGGAATGAAGTTGTGCTCTCCCAGCTAAGAATTTACACCTGAAAGAGCAAACCCATTGCGGCCGGTGCGGTAACACCGTCCCTGCCCCTTGCTGAGCAGCTCCCTCCTGTCCTCCAGCGCCCGGCTTTAGCCCTGAGAAACGCAGATTTCCTAAGGGGCGACACGAAGCACTTTCCCCCCAAGAGCTGAGACCGGGGAACTCCGAGGCTGCTGGGACTTTTTAGCAAGATTTCAGTAAATCACTCACAATAAACAGCCTCCCATCTCAGGAAGGAAAACAGCGGCCATATAGACAGACAAGTATTTTAACATTTTAAGCTATTTTGCCCCGAAGACTGAAGTCTCCGAGCTCGACTGAGAGCCACCCTCAGCATCGTGGGTTTGTATTGCTGAGGAAACACAGCACAACATAAACGTGTTTTGCTGTGCAGCTTTATAGAAAATTGCCTGCAGCTCGACAGTAATCATCTGCACACCCGCACCCCGCGAAGGCAGAGGTAATGCGTTCAAAAGTATAATATTTGCAAGAGAGAGCAGATGGTGCTCCCTTGGGTGCAATTTCAGGAGAAGCCTTGCATTCTGCACTTCTCGAGGTCTGTTTTAGCCACACAGGTTTATTAATGTTACAAGAGCTTTTTTTTTTTTTTTTTTTTTTTTTGCAATGGAGTCACAAGCACACCCGACGCGAGCCCCGTGTAAGATGTTGCTGGCACGAATCATGACTCTTCCCGTTTTGAACAAGAGGGAAAGATACACGTGGAGTAGACCGGTGATTATACAAGCGCCTGTGCAATTCTTTTATCGCACCACCCTCCGTGTGCCCATCGAAGCCAGTTACCGAGCTAGCTCGGTTTGCACTAGCATGGGAACTGCTGAAATTGCGTTAGGACGTGTTTCCCTCGGTGTCAGCAGCCAAACAGGGCTGCAAGCCCTCTCACAAGTCGTGCAGTAGCACGGTTGGAATATCCATAAGCACGGAGCCTTCCGGTCGTCCTGGATGCGGGACAAGCATTCAGGGTGTCCGGGAGCGCACGTGCGCCTCTCGGCTCCCTCTCCCGGGCAGGTACTGCCTGACTGACTCGCTGCTGCGTTTTCTCGGCACGAGGAGGCACAACGATTCTGCCTGCAGCCTTTCGGGCTCTTGAGCTACTGGGGTTTAAACTTGCCGCCTGGCCAGAGGAAGTGGGATGAAGGCAGCGGAGGACGCGGGGAGGGACCCCCGCTCTCCGACGGCCCACCAGGCACAGGGAGGCCGCGCCGCCCACCGCAGCCCCGTCCCTGAGCTTCGGCCCTGCGGCAAAGCATCACCGCTCCCAGTCGGCGAGGAGCTTCCCACGTGCCGCGGGAGACGTGCCGCGCAGCGCCGAAGGCGCCTGCCGGGGCCGGGGGCAGGCTGGCGACGGGGCCGAGGGCTCTATCGGGGCCGGGGGCAGGCTGGCGGCGGGGCCGGCACACGCGCTGGGACCTCCCCGCTCCCTCCACGCCCCGCTGCGGCGGGCGAGGCTGAATAAAGAGACGCCGATCGTGCCCGGCAGACGAGAGGGGTGAGGAGGGGGCAGAGTGAGTACAGATTGGCTACGGGAATGAGGGTCTTGAAGGAAGCCTCTTGACATCACCCAAGGATCACCGTTAGCAGCGCCTGGCCGCAAATACTGGTAACCCGGGACCGGAGAAGGTTGCTGTGTGAGAGCATCTTTCCGCTAGACATGAAGGAGTATCAGCAGGCGGCGGATGCTGAGAAACCAAAATTGCACTGCCAGGAAGATTTACAGAAAGGGAATCTACGACTTTTTGGCACGTGAACAAAGCCCTCGGCAATAACTGCACCGGCAGGAAGGCGAGCTGGACCCGCCAACCCTCTGTCCCCACCGAGGACGACCCACGCAACCAGCACCCCCGCAGGATGGCAGGGAGAAGCCTCCCAGCGGCTCGCAAGCCGATACCGTGTCGGTAAGAGACGGCTGCTGGGTTTTCGTCCTCGTGCCAAAGGGAAGCCTCGGCGGATGGCACAGGATCCACTCCAGGGGAAGTGGTCCAGCAAGAGCCGAGGAAAGCCAGGTGAGTCATGCTAGGGACAAGGTGTTCATACAAGTGTTACCACTGACGTGCAGCGTGTTCTGGCTAGGAACAGATCTCTTGGTTTTAGCTTTTCCTGTCGAGATCTAGCAAAATGCAGTGAGTTTTGCTGTAGATGACGGGAGGAGGCGAGCTCCCTGTTTAACGATCCTTCTGTGCCTTTTCTTCCCGCACCGAGATGAAACCGGTATTTAATTTTGCAATACAGGTAATTGCCTTAAATGTCTACTGTAAGCAAACAGACTTCATCCTTGACCGCACTTTATCGATCCTAAAGAAAAATAGTAAGCAGAAATGCCTGAGGCAGCGCTTCGGAGACTACGCTGTTTTAAACTTCCCTTTCGAATAACCGAGCAATAGGTGACTTGGCAGAGCGCACCTAACGCGAGGCACGGCCGCACGGGCGGTCTTGCAGCAGCTGATCGCCTTAGCAGTGTAACGCGGGGGAAGCGGATGTTATTTGTTTCCCCCTGAAGAGTATAAATCTGCAGCGATCAAAGCTGCGCTGCTGAAGCACTGCCGGGCTGCCAAAGGCGCCCGGTTCCCGGGGAGCCGGCAGCGCCGGGGCGCGGCAGGCGGGGGAGCAGCGCTCACTAGCGGCGGCGCGCTCGGCCCGCTCCCGCTCCACCGAGATACGGGGAAAGCCGCGCCCGCCCCTTTTCCCCTCAGAACGGCCCTGCTCCTATCTACCCCACCCAAGTTTTCATACAGCTCATCCACAGGGCTGTTCGTTTCCTAGGCGGGACAGAGTAGTCACCGTCCAACGCTGGGAGCCGCGAGAAGGCGGCTGCAGCCAGGCTCGACCCTTCCAGCCTGCGGCAGGGATGGGGCCGAGGAGGCATCAACTGAAGAAAAGTAACATCGGGTGCCTATTGCATCTTAGGGTTAGCTGTGGTTAGAGATACTTCGACTTCCAGTACAGCACACACTTGTAGTACTAATAAGCACTCTCAGAAAATTAACCTTAGGTGAACATAACTATCACAGAGATCAAAAAGCCTTAGATGCGAGTCAAAGTGCAACAGTCCTCCAGACATGCAAAGCCAGCACCCACACATTATTTTTATAGTTTTAAAAAACACGTAGGAACTAATCAGGCAACTTTACAGCTTGCACACATTCTGATTAATTTCTATTGTTTCTTAAGGGTTTGGTACCCTTGAGATGTCATACAGCTTCTAACACTTCTTACCTTAATGAAGCAGGACACCATTTTCCCAAAGGACTGAAGACAGCTGAATCCCTCAAGAACAGCAGCTTGAATCAGTATCAAAGCTGTCAGAGGAGGACTTCACTGTGAACTTTATGCTAATTTAGAATTAGCACAATACCAAATATAGTTGAAGGGGTTTTATGATCAATTTAATTTGACGCAATTTAAAGGAAAAGAAGCATTGAATGGTACAGCTGATTAAGTCCACTTTTCAAGGTGGTCACTACATTCCCTCCTTGTCTCATGCACACTCCAAGTAATTCAGTATTGTCCTCAGAGGAACTGGCTGACCAACTCTCAGTCAACTGCCACACATTACTGCAATTACTACAAGCTTGATTCAGGAAACAGAAGAGGAGGAGTTCTATCTTTTGTGTGGAGTGAAAAGAAATCATTAGATATAAACACTCCAGGTCTAGCTAAAGTATTTATAAACATGGAAGCACCAAGATGCTTAGAATGTCGGTGGGAGGAGGGGGGAAAACTATAAAATATTTCTCTAAGCATTTAAAAAAACCTTAGGACCCTAAAGTTTATTACTTATTTATAAAGTTCATTATAAAGTTTATTAGTATCGTGACTTGCATACATAATAAATGCTACATATCCTAAGTAAGTTTGAATTGCCTTTTGTTTCCTATGCAGCTCCAGGTTGGTAAGGTTGAACATTTTATTCCTCCTTGGGGAAGCAAACCATCCCCATGCTTCTTACCCCACAGGACAGAATCAAATACAATCAAGAGGAAAGCACATCCTTAGCTCCAAATATTCCTGTTTAAGGGTAGCTTTTTTGTTGTTGCTGTTTCCTTACAAAGCTTAAGGACAGAACCACAATTGCTGTCATGTAAGCCCAAATACACAGATTCCTGAAAGGCAGCTGATGAAACTGCCATGTTATGAAGCAATTAATTATCAAAGCTATTCTGAACGGTAACCCAGTGCTGGATTACAGTAAGATGTGTTTAGAGAGAGAATTGCAAAACCAAAAGGGCACAGATACAAATTCAAAACTAGGAAAGGGGCAGACACCCTACACACACAAATTTCTCACAGGCTCTTAGTCAGCTCCGACCCACCACCAAGGAATTTAACAGAGGCAGCAAGGATGCCAAACAGGGAGAGTCAGACACATAGCAAGATGCTGCTGCTGGAAGGAGATGTTGCTAAGGTTCAGCCTCTGTCTATTACAGATGTGAAACACAGTGCATCTACAGTGCCAGCTACTGCTTCAGTGCTGGGGAAGAGGGGCAGAAGAGAAAAAAGATTCAGCAAAACTCACAGGCTTAAAAATACTGCTGAATAAGCATCACTGTTACAGGGTTGTTTTGATTGTACTTTTTCTTCTTATAATTTAACTTATTAAGAACAGATAAAACCTTATTAGTGTTGCCAAACATAAAAAAAATAAATTTAAAACATTGCTTTATATTTAGGCTCAACATTCAGAATGAAGAATCAATAAGCTGTACATCCTTTCCAGTACTTCCAAAGAACTAAAACCAGTCCTCATTCAGACTGAGAAGTGAAAACATGTGGCAAGTGTTCATATGCTGAGCAGTTATAAAAGAGTCAAAACGTTTGCAGACACACACTTGCCTCCACAATTAGCACATCTAAAGAATGCTTTGTCATTTTACATTGCACTAGATACATATACGTGTGTGTAAAATCCAGTATTTGACAGATTGTTTTTAACATATTTCAGAGTAGATGGTGTTTAGCAACTCTTCCTACTAGGAACAACTATAATCCCTCTAATTCTTTCCTCAAAAGCCTTCCTAGTTTACCAAAGGAAGAGTAACAACATTGGCACACCTTTTCAAAGGCTTCTTATAGTAGTAAGCAAGAGACTTGAAAGCATCTGTTATTAAAAAGAAATATTTTCTGCTAGCATCAGAAGTCAAAATAAATGGCTTTCACTTAAACTTCAAACATATAGAGAATTTTGACAGGAGGTATTACAAAATTTATCACCTTAAAATACAGGAAAACAAATAAGCAAAACAGCATTCCCAACTTTTATATCTACATCTCCCAGTGTTTCATGTCTACCCTAGAGCCCCAACATCTTTAGGCAGATGATCAAACCATATGGAAAACAACATCACAACTGAGATTCTCCAAGTCTCTAGTGGCTCACCTGTGGTGGAAGGACTGAACAGCTGAACTGTAAACAGCCAAAGTAAATAAAAATACCTGAATCACACTCTGAAATCTCAGTACTTGCACATGAGCAAGAGCCATCATTTTCCACAGCTATAACTTTTGCACTTCCTACATAACATGACCCTTTCTTTGTAGCCAGCAATGAGCACACTGGGAGTACCAATGGTTCTGTAAGTCCCGTATTAGACCTTTCCACAGTAAGATGTACTTCAACTGGCCTTACTTAAGAGTTCTTCAGAACAATTTTTATAGTAATAAAAATCAGGGGAAAAAAACCAACTAACAAAAAAACCCTCCTAAAACTATTGTGACACATGCCCAAGTGAAATATTAAGGCCAAGTGGCTTTTACACTTTGGTCAGAATCAGAAGTGGAGGAAACTCAGTTCACAGGAATATTGTTGAATACATCTTTAAATATGGCATTCATGGATACATATATGTGGGGAAGCTTGGTTCTTTAGGAGCAAAAGGTACAAGTATTTTTCAAAATTGAGCTCATATTAGAAAGTAAACAACAACTACTAAGCGTCAGTTCTTTCTCAGCCTCACCAAACCAGTTTGGCTCAAATCCAGAACAGAAAGACAAAGGTCCAGTGAGATACCACTCAAGCATAATAAATAAGATTGATAAATACCTTTGCTAGCGACAGAAACATCCAGGCAGAGACAAACACCAGGTAGAGATAGTACCTGGCACACAGACCCAGATAAGCCACACAGCTCTGCCCTTTTCTCAGCCAACTCAGTATTCCACAGGTGCACAAACACTAAGCCCATATGGTGTAGGCATAGAGCATTTTTGCTCTCACTGACAGAGAACTCATTGCCCAAACTATTTTTTCCTCCTATCAAGTGCTACAATTCTTTTTGTGTTTACTAACATATCTTCAAAAGAAAAAGCCCTCCTTTCTAATAAAGGAAAGGAAAAGTCAGCTTGTTTACACAGAAAGTTTGGTTTGTTTTTAAACAGTTATCCTTTATAGCTACAACTTCAATACCAATTGGCCAGGAATATCAGTGAACCTGAAACATTAGTCACATAAAAGTTTACTTCTAATACAAAACAGCAAAATCCAGTCTACTTAAACCTCCAAAATGCCTGCAATCCTTAAATACAAACATGCAACCAAAATTAATAGGAAAACATTCTTACCTTCTTCTTTGAAGAAAAACAATGAGGTACACAGAGCATCTGTTACGAGGGTGCTTTGTTCCATAGGGTAGGAAGAATCCTCCCTGGCAGGAAACCTTTAATTAAAACCTAGAGCTGGCCTAGACAGCACCTGCACGAGGTACAGCAGAGCAGGACCCATAAAGCAGCCACTGTATTTCTAAAGCTGAACTGCAATTGCTTGTTGCACCTTCTCAACACAGCCTGAACGCTGTAGCACGTGACTGGGGCTGTAAAAGCAGTAAATCACTTTCCTGCTTCTTTAACTGATTGACTAATGAGCACTATAATCAGTAAACTATTTACACATGGCAACAAGGACACCTGAATTTTCTGACTTTTCTCACTCATTTGGTGAGCTTTTCTGTTTAAAGCAAAGAGCAAATGTATGGTATTTTAATCAGTATTTCCAGTAACACCGTGTAACGAACACATTCAAGAAGTAATGTCTCCTTTTGCAGAGGGAGAGTAACACAGGAATTCTTAACTTGTTCGATGAAGATTCCTTGCTAGCACTCCAGCACATGCCATTCTGTCAAAAATCCAGGACGAAACCATTGTCTAAGATCCTTTTTGCTCTTCTGGAGTCACACAAAAAACTCCCAGCCTGGGTATATGCCCCACTATTTATTCATCTGAATTCTCATACTGATCTTGCAGAGTGAAACCGAAGTACAACATAAGCCAAATTCAACTGTTCCTTCACACAAGTAATTCTATAAAATGCTAATATTAGTTAAACAAGTAGCTGCTTTCTGCACTAGTTCATAGAGCAGATCAGCCTTACCAATGGACAATTAGCAGTACCATCATTACCAGAACAACCAAACTTCTTGGACGAAAAGAATATATTAAAATTTTGTCTTCATACTCCAATGTACACAATATTTTCAACTCTTCCAAGTAAGTACAGAATGAAACTCACAAAACACATTGAAAACAATTTTCAAATGGATACTTTTTTTTACTCAAAAGCTTAATAACTGACTTCAAGCCACTTAAAACCACCATATTTGAGAAGCATTTTTCCCTCTCTAGACTTAATCCAGCTCCTCATCAATGACATTGTTTCACTAAGAAGCAGAAATCAGTTTCCAAATAATATAGTGGGAAAAAGATTACAAAATACAAAGTTCTACTGTACTTGGGACTACAGAAATGCATTACTTACATTTTTCCATTTCCTTCGAATTCAAGAAAAAGTAACACACAAAAAAAGGACAACAAAACCTAACAGATGTATGAACTAATTTCACCAATAAAGCTTGAAAATTCAGAAAAGATTTTGCCAAATAAATGTCAGTCGCTGAACCTGGGAGAGGCCATTCCTCACAAAAGTGCTGCATTCCTAGAATGAACTAATGCCCTTCAGTAATACAGAAAATCAGTCACCCAGGCAAGGCAGGACTTAGAAGAGACCAAGGATTAGCATCTCCGAACTTTGGAGTCAGCTGAAGCGTTTTGGATCCTGTGTAAATTCAGAGCTCATCGTGTTTTGCAGGGTCCATACTGGGTTTGATGAAGACTCCCTCCATTGCTTTCCAATAGTTGTGATGGTTAGCAGCAGGCATGCCATGGACTTCCCTCTGGCCTCTAATGGGGTGGCCATACTGTTCCCCCGTTATCGACAGGAACACCTCGGTCCCCACGTGCTTGAAGCGCACGGCGTCCTCCCGCTCCCAGTAAGTCCCACTGCACTGCACAATCCAGATATCCAGGTCATCTCCTTCGCCATCATCACCAAAGGCACTTACTTCCTGTTAGAGACACAAACCCCCTGAAGTGAAAATGTAAGCAGACACCTCCAACACACAAAAACATCAGCCACAAAGTCGGCAGAGTTTAAAGGGAAGCGTGGGGAAAGAAAAAGTGCTGTTGTGCTTTGCTTTGCCAAATCAAATCCAGAAGCGGGAAGTTTCTACCACTACAATATGAACACAACGTGCCAAGAAGCTCCAACATACAATCTGAGCAAAGAGTGCCAGTGAACCCCAACACACAAATGAAATAAAAGAATACTTGAGCACAGAGATCAGAACAATCCTCCTGAGGAAAAAAAAATCAAAAGAAACAACTCTAACACTGATACAAATTCTCCCCCCCCCCCCCAAATATAGTTCTTTCTAATATAGAGAGGTCCAGAT
>JAWWEU010000037.1:5932331-5943366 GCA_035583155.1 Acropternis orthonyx | reverse complement strand
CAACTCTAACACTGATCCAAATTCTCCCCCCCCCCCCCAAATTAAGTTTGTAACTGTAGACATTCAGTTTTGTAGTATGACCATCTTCATAGTTACCACTAAAACAGCTTTTCTAGCATGTTTTTATCACAACATCCCAACAATTTATCTCATTAAGTATCATATTCCCTTTTTACTTAATTATACAAAGCTTACAGTTGGATCAACAAGGACAAGACTGGGAGCTAATTACAGTTAGAAATTACACTCTTCTAGATATGTACAAAATTATATATAAATTTGATTGTGAGAGCAGATTCAGTTTTCCTGTGGAAGGACAGATAAAGAAGAAAAGTGAACTGAAATAGGGACAGCAAGAAGACCACTGAGATGAATAGATTGGATGACCAAGGACCTTGGGTACAGGAATGCCGACTCTCACAACACATGATTGGTTGCCTTGCTCTAGAGGAATCTTCACCATGTTGAGGGAGGTGCCCAGTGCACCTTGAAAACAGGAAACATTTCAGAACAGTCCCAGTAGCAACGGTGCAGAACAAAAGAAAAAAAGTAGCAGATTTGTTACAACTACTGTGAAACACCAATACTGGTACATATTAAATTTCACCTCTGTCAAGAACTGAAATACATTATTTCAAGATGAAGAAAAGCGTATATTTGAATTCTGGATATGCACACACTGCTTCTGACAGCTGGCACCCAAGCCTGATTCTCCAAAAACATGAGAAACTGGAGACAGTATTGTCAATAGCATGCACTAGTTATACAAAAACTTAAGATTTAAACCAACTCACTTGGTTATTGGAGAGTGGTGACGGGAAGTGATGGGTGTGCAGGTTTTTGCCCGTGTTCACGTGGGTCAGCCGTATCGCCTGCCCACACTTCACCGGTGTCCCGCGCTGGCAGCTGCCGTCACTCTTCCCACGGATCCGCCAGTAACTGTTGGCATCATCTGAAGCTTCAACTCCTGTCACTGACTGCTGCCCACTTCCTGTTGGAACAGAATGAAATGGCAGGAGACCCACTCTCCCAAGTTCAAAAACTCTGAAAGAACTAAAGAATTTTGCTTTAATGGTCTCATGCCTTCATGTTTAAGAGATGTAGTAGTTCTTGTAGTCCTTTTACTGATTGCAAAGGGAATGCAGGTACCAAATAATCTTTCAGATCAAAGAAGTTGAACACACCATGTATTATCAGATGCAAACTGTCAAAGTTCGTGGTGAACACACGAGAAGAATATCTGACCCGCAATGGACACTATTCACACCATCCTGCCTTTCTCAGAAAAAATACCCAGTCCTTTGTGTGCACAAACAGACCAGCACCCTTGTTGCCAAAACAGACACCGGGAAGGTCCTGCTGAGGCTCTTGACACAGAACAGGGGTCCCCTCAGGGATGGGTGCAGAGCACCCCTGTCACATCCTTGTGCATCCCAGGTTTGTACCTGCCAGGTGTTCCATGCACCCCAACACCCCATCCCTGGCCTGCTGCTTCCCTCTGCACCAAGGACATGGCCCTCGGGAAGCTCTCACCTCCTCCTCCTGCCCCTGTCACCTTCACTGCCTGAGCACCCCCAGCTATTTCCCTGCCAGGCACCCACTCTCCCTTCCTCTTCCTTGTCCCCTCACAGACCCTTCCTGCCCCCTCACTGACAGCCCCTTCCTTGCCCCCCTCACGGCCCGCCCCCCGCCATTTTCCCGCCCCCCTCACAGCCCATACCCAGACACTTCCCAACTCCCGCCCCGGCCCTGCTCACCGGAGCCGTACTTGACCTCGTGCGAGTGCAGCCGCACGTTGTGGCGGGTGTTGAGCAGCTTCAGCACCGAGCCGCAGGTCACGGCGCCCGGTGCCGGTTCCCTGCCATGGCACAGCCCGCGCAGCAGCGCCAGCAGCAGCAGCGGGAAGAGCTGGCGGCCGCCCCGCATCGCGCCCTCAGCCCGGCCGGTCCCGGTCCCGCCACCGCCTCAGCCCGGCCGGCCCCGCCGCTCTCCTCCCTCGGCCCGGCCGGCACCGGCACCGCCGCCCCCTCAGACCGGCGCTTCCGCACCCCTGCGCGGGCCCGGCGCTCGCCCCGCCCACCGCCCCGCTCAGCCAATCCCCGCGTGCCCCCCCCTCCGCCGCGCTCTCGGATTGGGCTGCGGCGAACGGGCACGGGGGAAAGCGGCCAATCAGAGCGCGCGGCGTGGCGGCTCCCGGGGGAGGACGCGAAGGGGGCACGGCGCGCGCTGCTCCCTCAGGGGGCCGCGGCCGGGCCCGCGGGGCCGCCGACCCGGATCCCTCTGCCCCCGGATCCCTCTGCCCCCGGATCCCCCTGCCCCCGGATCCCTCTACCCCTCCGACCCGGATCCCCCTGCCCCCGGATCCCCCTGCCCCCCCCGACACGGGCCCCTCTGTCCCCGGGCCCTCTTGGCCCCGGCCCCGCCACCGCCGGGGCCGCGCTGACCCCGCTCTGCTTCTCTCCCCGTGAGTCTGCCCTTGCCGAGACTGTCGGAGAGGCCGGGTCTGTCGCTGCTGCCCGCTCTGGCCTGTATGAAACCTTATAGCCAGGGCGCTGTGGTTAAAAAGGCGTTGAGGGAAGACGTGCTGCAAGTAGGACTGTTCAGTTATCGCCAGAGCCGGGAAAAGAACAAATGCCCTCAGAGCGAGACCCCTGCTCCTGGGTCATCAGCCCAGGCACAGGTAATGGTTTAGATACGGCCTCGGGAGCCAGAGTTGGCACTAATAGGTCAATCAGCCCCTGCTGCTGCTTTCAGGCCACCTCCAGCTCAGAGCTGACAGGTGGCACATCCAGGTCTGCTCCTCCCTCTGGTTCCTGCTCTTAAAGTTGAGTAAATAGCTACCAATTTGGGGGACTTACAGAGAAAAGTAACACAGTGTTGAAAAACAAAGGAAATTCGTGTTTGTGAACTGACCCTTGCACAATAATACATCACTGATCCAGTTACTCCTGGATTATATTGGAGCTTCTGGTGATAGGGCATAAACACTACACAAAGAAGAACCAACAGGGGTTGCTGTAACCTTAAGCTGTAGCAATGACATCTTTGCTTTGCTGCTTTTGTATCCTGAAGTTCACCTTTTGTGCTTCAGTCTCTCGTGGAGTTCTTCTAACAAAGAGATTATTAAACTCGATTCTGTAGAAAAACACCTGCATAAATTAACACACACACTGTCCTTCATTGCATAATTTTGCAAACTGAAGAAATCCCCCCTTTCCCCCAAAAGAAAACCTCAATAGGAAGCAGCCATGGACAAAGGACACGTGAACTCCTTCATAGTTTGTTAGCTTTTGCCTCTGAAACTGCTCATTGAATCAACCCATGCAGCACATCAGACCCTGGTGTGAGTCCTGCGTAACACCCTGAGGAATATAAAGTAATGTAACAGAGGGAAAGATTTTGACCTTCTTAGTGCCAAGGAAACGGGCAGAAGGGCACCTGCCTTGGGAATTCAGTCTTTGTTAACAATGGTGTTATGTGTCTGCAACAGCAAAGAACTGAAACCCTGTGCTTTATACTACAGGATGATTTAGAAAGCACATTAATGTTGCTGGCTAGGGCAAGCATCATAAGATGCTCAGCTGACGCTCTCTTCCACCAGTCCTGGAGCTGCAAGGCTTTTTCCCATCCATGTCATACCACTCAATGGCATGGTTAGTTTTTCTTTATGCTGGCTTTGGCCCATTTTTTATGGCTATGCCTACATCTAAGTAAAAATCTCTGACTTAAATGCCAGGCCTGCATTAAAACAAGCCTGAATGCTAAACACAGTCACATATACACACGTGTGTAGACACACACAGTCTGCTTTTGTCAGGACTGAAAACTCATGTCCTAGTGCTGGAAGTATAAGGGTTCACTCACAGAAAAGCAAAGGATCCCGTATTGATAGTCAAATGCCATGTTTTTATGTCATTCTAAGCAGCCATGCTGTTCCAACTAAGACAACAGCTCACATTTGCTGCTGTTGTTATAACTGGGGCAAAACCAGATGTCTGTGGTTGCCATTTTAGCCGTGGAAAATCAATCATATGGGGCTTTAGCTGGCACCTGTCTGTCTTTCTGGGAGGTCCCTCAGTCTCAGTGCATTTAGTGCCATTTACATGGTGCTCCCTACAATGCTTTTCAGTCCTACTTTAGAAACATAATTGGGTTAGAACGGTTGCCAACAAAGAACCCATCAATGCCAAACAGCCACGGCAATTAACAGCCACCTCCTTGCGACAGGGCCCACTATTGTTTCAAGTAGATTGCTGTAAGCTCCAGGTAAAATTGCCTCAGAAATTATGTGACTCTGCACACTGGTCATGTGTAGGTAGGAGTCTCATTATGATTCTTGTTTATGCACACGAACAAAATAACTCAACAGTGCTGTAAAAGGGGAGAATATAAAATGTAACTAGAAAACCTCCTGCCTTCAACCTCTGCAGTCCTTGTGCACCCTTGATTTTCAAGGATTTTGAGAACGCCTGCCCTTTCCACTCAGGTGCAGCTGTAGGTATAATGTGGCCCGCCCTGAAAAACAAGATTTGGCACTGCCAAATGCTTTTAGCACACAGGAATGAAAAATCTGTGGCACATGAAAATGTCAGAGGGTGTTATGCTGGCCCGAAGCAACAGATTATAGAAAAAGAGTTTCCTTTTTATATTGGCCTTTGTTAAGGTTGCTTTAAACTTTCTGTTTGCTTTGCATGACAAAAACAGTGACTGACAACTAAGGTAGCAGAGCTGGCAGGTCCTGGGCTTGATCTACACCCCAAAAAGCGCTGGTGCATCTATTGGTATAGACAGCCTTTGACTTACAGAGAACACGGCAGAAATACCTGGATTTTTTTCTCAGACTGACACAAACCTTAGGCAAAACAGACAGGGCACAATTCTGAAGACATTAGTGCCTGATGCAAAAACAAGTCCACATGAGCTCATTCACTGACTTTTCTCTGCATCTGCTCCTTTCTCTGATATCAATAAGGATGAACTGCACTGAACTCAAGACTGTCTCCTTCTTTCACCCCACACTGATGAACAGCTGTTAATAAACCTCACTTCAGATCAAACTTTCATCTCCACTGGCATATGTTATAACAGAGCTCTTCTAACTGTGACCCCGAAGCCTGATACAAATAGTGAACAGTAAATAACAATAAAATGCAGTAACCCAGAGAGAAATCAAAATGACAAGGATATACCTGGCAAAAAATATATAGAATTACAGTTTCTTATCACTCAGCCTAAGCTGTGTAAGGACTAGATACCTAAAATCAGTTGTTCATATTTTTGCATTCAGTAGGTGTTAACATAGTATAAGAATAAGCAGAGTAACTAAACAAGCAGAAGACATTCGACAAAAAAAGTGTTAACATATACATATTTAAATTGAAGATTTTTTCATTGGGGGGGGAAGTTTGGATGATTTTTTAATTGCTGTTTTCTGTTTCTAGTCTAGTCTTTGAGGTAGAGAGTATTTCCTTGAAAGTTCGGCAGAGTCCTGGCAATCATGCCCACTGACGTCACCACGTCTCAGCCACTCTCCTGCCTGATGCTTCAGGAACACGGGATCTCCCCATAGAACTCCAAAGGAATTAATGTGCATTTCCATTCAGTCAGCTGAGAGTTTCCCTGTGCTTTCCGTGATGCTGGGAGAAGACAACAATCGCTGTAAGTGATCTGCCAGATTAACTCTTGTGTTACATTGCTGAGGCATTCCCCATGGTCTCATTGGTAGCACCAGCTCCTCTGGAGAAGGAACTCTTTTGAGATGACAAAGAATGCTCATGCTCCTACAGCCATCTCTTCTTCCATGTCTGATAAAATAGGTACTTCTCCCTGGCTATTGTTTGTACTACTGGACTTTTTAGAGGTTGTTTCTCTTGAAAGTTTAGCTGTAGCCTGCTTCTGTGAGTCCTCTGCCTCTCATGGGAGACTTTTAGGGACTTTTGGAGGCAGTAGTTCTGTTTTTTGGCAGAAATATTTTGGCTCATGGGTTTCCTGATTAATTCTACTTTGCTGATACTCATTTTCTGTTTAGGCAAAAATTATTTTGTCTCCCACTTCTGATGTAAGCTTTTGAGATTCATAAGAACTCTTCCGATTTCCTGGCTTCAACCCTATTAATTTGTGCTGATAGTCTCATGCCATTGCCATTGAAGCCCAACATCATCTCAAGGTGTACTTTCATAACAGGAACAACCATAAACCAAAGATAACCTGAAAGTATTTTTTCCCAGGTGAAAATGTGTCTGACTGCATTTTCAACAGGAGATTCAACAATCTCCTTGTGACTTCTGAAAAGCCTATATCCTCCCAAATTAACTTTTTTCCTTCCCCACTCCTTTAGGAAGCAGAGTGCTTAGAAGTAGAGGTTGTGAAAACTAGTTGCAGCCAGAAAAAGAAATCAAGACACTGATTAAAAGTTTTATGCATTTATACTTTAAAACATAAAATATAGCTTTTTCTTCGTGTCTTCCCTAACACAAGGACCTGCCTCTGTTATCTTTAATTCATTTTAATGGCTCTTGATCAACATTTGTGAAAACCAGGCTCAGGCTGAGCTCTGCTGTTGTTTTGACAGTGTAAATTGAGGCTGAGGAAGTTATTTAGAATTTCTAGGCGTGGATTGGAATTGTGGTTTTGATTGCGAACTTTCTATTTCAGAACAAGAATGTAAAAGTGCAATGTATGTTACATCAGTTCAGGCAGCATTTAAAATCATTTAGTTCTTTATGGGATTTGAAAAACCTCTAGACATCTGTTTCAATCTTAGGTAAATATTAATGTAATTCTGAAAATTCCACCGAACATCTATACATCTTTTATATAACCTGCCCCTTTCTGACCTCAATAAAAGTGTTGTTCTGCCTAGAGATAATTTCCTCTAGGAACCTTTATCATAAATACCAAGAAATGAACTCCAGATAACATAATAACTTTCAGAGAGGGCAAACTGAAGTCCTGAGTTTCAATGCGATCAAACAGGTAATGGAATCAGATAGTGTAGGTTAAGCTATTAATGCACATAGTTAAGCAGTACTTACTTTGGACCCGTCATTTCATAGTCTAGTAGAAGGGTTCCCTGTTCCAACTCTTTTTTGACCAGATGTGTTTGTATATTTAATAGTCCTCGACATCAGACAAAGAGGCATCTGGAATAGGAATGTGCAGGCTTTACATCATCTCAACCCCAGTCAGAAATCACAGATGTTGGAGCTTAGTTCATATTCAAATATTAATTTTTACTGCACATTAGACACTGAAGAAAATGCAGCAGAGAAAAAATAACCCTCTGAAAAAGAGAAAGTGGATTAAAATTCACCATCCATGAGCAATACATAGACCAGAGACCTGCTGTCTGCGTCAGGAAGGGTTTGAGTTTGGTGTTCTTAGCAGTCCTCCATAATTTAATGCCAAGTGTCAAGTTAATAATAAGATCACAATGGGAAATTTTGCCTTTCACTTTCAGCCACCATGGTAGGACCACACACCCTGTCAGGTGTTGGTATTATTTTGTGC
Organism: Acropternis orthonyx; assembly: GCA_035583155.1. Classification (NCBI taxonomy): domain Eukaryota; kingdom Metazoa; phylum Chordata; class Aves; order Passeriformes; family Rhinocryptidae; genus Acropternis; species Acropternis orthonyx. The sequence goes on along the minus strand of JAWWEU010000037.1, from coordinate 5,935,857 downwards.
TGGTGTAAATTCAGGTATTTCAGACATGAGCAAGGGAAGGTGACAGGTACTGCCTGGCTGTGCTACGTGGGATGAGGGAAGCCTTTCAACTCATAGCAGATGTACCCCAGAATTTGGGAATTTCAACCCTTACTGTTGCAAATGGAGAAAGCCCATATATGCAGTGAATTCCAAGTCAGGAGTAAGGGGACTAACCACAAGATTTTTGGTGTGTTTCTTCAGCATTACACAGTTAGCTTTGCATCAATTTAGCACAATGCTCACAGAATCAATTATTTTGGAAAAGACCTCTGAGATCATTGAGTCCAACCTGTGACTGATCATCACCTTGTCAATTAGATCATGGCACGGGGTGCCATGTCCAGTCTTTCCTTAAACACTTCCAGGGATGGTGACTCCACCACCTCCCTGGGCAGCCCATTCCAATGTCTAATCACTCTTTCCATGAAAAAAATTCTTCCTAATGTTCAACCTAAACCAGCTGACCAGTTGGTTTTGTACCTGATCATTCTGGGGAGTGCAATGGCCTGTTGCAGGACCCCTGTCTCTGCTGCAGAGGAGGTTGGAATTGGACAAGGGATACCACTGCTACCAAGAAGAGACTGAGATGGGCACTGATAGCATGAACACAAACGTCTTGTTTCCTCTGAGAACCAACCTCAGTGAAGGGATGAAAAAGGTTTAATTTAGGCATTTTACAGAAGCCACTGAACTTCAAAGATTTTGTAAATCTCTGAGGCTGGGGAAAAGAAGAAAACATTTACATCCTTTCATTTAAAAAATGGATTTTACTTTGCCTTGGTGAAATGCCTTTTACAGTTCACACTTTCAACAAAATTTCCTGCAAGGAAAAGACAAACAAAGTCCTACTGTGCTACCATTGTAGTCCCAAATGAACTAATTTGCTGCAGTCAAGGGAACAAGAAAAGAAAACACATTTTTTTATGTAAACAGACAGCTTGTTGGAAGAAGTAATTGTTGGGAAATACTTTTGTGAAATACAGGAAACCTCTAAATTTGCTACTGAATAACTCCAAGTTCAGGAAAAGAAATTCAAGCTCAAAAGGAACGATGCACTGCACTTGAGGATGGAGAGAGCTCCTGCTGGCTTCTGTGACTAAGATGAGGTGGGGCTGTGTTTTATTTTAATTAAGCTGAAAGATCCAGCCTGTGCTTTGTACATGTCCTGGCTTATGCCGCTCCACTAGAAATGCTGGCCAATATTCCTGTCTTCATTGCAGAGGAGAGACCAGCCAGAGGAAATCTGCCTCGCGTTCTAGGTTGAATTTGTAAGAGACTTTTCTCTGGACTAGGTGGCAGTCAGCTGCAAGGGTTGTTCTGGCAGCAGCTGGGGTGCACTGTGCTGGCATCTATGGGGCATGTGGCACAGGGGCAAGATTTGCTTGCTAGGGAGTGTTTGCGTCCAGTCACAGGAAGGACAGCTGGATAAACAGGAATGAAATTGGAAAAGCCTCCAGGAACAGCGTTAAATATTTAAGAAGGATGTTACCGTTAATAGCATTAAACACATACTAAGGTTAAGAAGGCTGAGAAGCCAAGCTTTGTCTAAGATTCTTATGTAGTGCCTCTCACCTGTGCAGAGACAGGGAGCACTGACAGGACTAGAAAGAGGCAGAAAACCCCAGAGTTTGCATCTGCAAAGGCAGGGGGTTCTTACTTATTTTTGATTCATGACATTACTTCATAGTAGAGTGCTGACTTCATCTCTTATAGTAACAGTGCTCATCAATAACTGAAATCTCTTGAGGAATGTGGGCAGGCTGTGATGTTTGTCTCCCAGAAGAGGAAGCAAGCAGCAGTAGTACAAATATCCCCTCTGAAATGCCAAGGGCACTGGAAACCTTTACGCAGCATCAGAAACTTTTCTGTAACAGAGCCATACACCTATTAAATGATAGAAATGCTCACAGAAATTGCCAGAATGAAGATTTAGCAAGTTCTCTACAGCATTTTAACATGATCTGTTTGGAATTTCATTTCATATAATTTTTTTTCTATGAGAAAGGGTCACTGAAGAGGCAGAAGGCTGTCTCCAGCTCTCACCATCATTTCCAGTAGTCAATGTTCATTCACACATCAGGAAGAGCAAGGAAGAGCGAGTGTAAGAAAGTGACAAACAGCTGATGTCCACTCCAGATGTAGCAGAAGTCTCCCATGTTCCCAGTCTCCCAGTGCTGCCCATTTCAGGGCCTACAGGGAGAGCACAGCCTAGGAATCCAATTCTTCCATGAATAACTTTCTACTTTTATTTTTCTCCTTCAAAGTTTCAAAATACACGTACAAATAATCATCCAAATCTTAGCTGCTCCTCAAAGTGCCCTCAGGCTAATGGAAACACTTTTTCTGCTGCAGAGGCCTCTGAGGTGGGAGGCAAAGTTCTGTAGCAGTTGCAATGTGGAGTGCAGTCGATGAGAGTCTAAAGATCAGCAGGGTGCAACCTACCTCAGTTCACTGACTCCAAATGCCTCGTGAGGAAAAGACCTGGAAAACTACTAGCTACAAAGGTGTTCATGCCCCACATACAGATGTTTCATACCTCAGCTCCAGGTGTGAAAACAGTGGCATTCCCTCTACTGAATTGTGCTTCTTTGTCTCCAAACCGATGGTTCTTCCTTTGCTGAGGACAGTCAGTCTCTGGTTGTAGCTGCAAGTCATGTCCCTGAATGTGGGGCAAGGATACATTGGCTGCCTTTTGAAAGTTGAATTCTGCTGAATGAGGGGACACCTGGAGACTGATTTCTTTATGCAAGGACTTCTCAGGGTAAGTTAGCTCAAATAACTTTGCCTCAGCCATGAATTAAGCAGCAGGATGGTCAGTCCATTCCCACAGAAACAACCCTTGAAGCCTTTTCCTGCCTGTTTCACCCCAGCTGCTCTTCCAAGAAGCCCATGCTTGGGCTCAACAGCTGTTTCTTCTCTTATCTCCATATTGGCACAGTTTCAGACATGGATATCACCGTCAGCCATGCAGGAGTCCCAGTGTGATCCCTGCTTCCTGCAACACGTTAGCAGCAACCACCAGGACAGCTACCCTAGATTCATGGATATCTTACCATGGCACTGTCTGAGCTGCCACTCTCCCTGCTCCAAGCATGAGTTTGTTGTTTATCCTGCAATACAACCTGGCCCGTTCTGCAATTCCGAGTCTGGAGCAGAGACATCGCCATTCCTGCGCTGCCAAGCACAGCGACCGCCGAGAGCGGGCGGCGCAGAGAGCGAACCCCCGGCCCTGCGCCAGAGCACGGCGGGCACGGGTCCTGCGGCAGCCCGGCCGTACCGGGCCGTGCCATGCCATGCCATGCCGTGCCGCCAGGGGCCGCCGGCGGGCCGCACCGCCGTGCCGGTGGCGGTCGGAGGCGCCGGCGCTGCGCTGGGGCCGGCCCGCGGGAGCTCCGCGCTGGGGCCGCTCGGCAGCGCCGGGCCGGGGGGATGCGCGGCGGGGCGCCGCGGCCACAGCTCCGCCGCCGGGGCCAGCCACCCCCCGGGGCAGCGGCGGCCGCAGCCG
>JAWWEU010000037.1:5898228-5923375 GCA_035583155.1 Acropternis orthonyx | reverse complement strand
TGGATTCCACTTAAGGGCAGCTTTAGAAGTTGCCAGGTAAAACTCAAATGTCTCATAAATGTACCATCTTTAATAGGGTGAACAACTCAAGGGCATACCTGGCAAAGACTAGTGAATTGCTTTAGAAAAGACTGCAAGGTCCAGGTTTTTCTGTGAGTCACTGGTGGCTGCAGTTACTAAGTGCAGTTATGGCATTTAGCCCGTGACAACTCGTGATGTGAGTCAGGGTGGGAGCAGAGTCAGGGGGGTCTCACAGAATGGCCCCTGGCAGACTGCACAGGGTGGTTACCTGGGGATGTCCTGCTCTGGTCAGGGTCACTCTGCTTTCATTTCTGGCAGAGCAGAGATACAAAGATGTGCTCCAGGGAATACAGCAACACTTTTAAGATCAGTCTGGTTCTTTCACTGAAACCTCCGCCCTTCCTTGGCCACATTAAGGAGGTGTAAAGCTTAACAGATATTTCATTCCTCTTACAGATACAACATCCCAATAGGCCTTCATGCCAACCTCTCCGAGGGCTCCCCTGTATGTGAGCTGCTCAAGACAAACTCTTCTCTGCTCAACGAAGATGGATTCTTCCATGGAAAAATGGGATTCAGAACAGCTCTATCAAAAGGTCTCCTGAACATGTCAGAGGTAGGAGAAAGGCACATACAACTGTGCAACTTGCTTTCCTGATACAGCTGAGCCTGCACTTATCCCAGCACATAACAGCTGTGACATTTCCCAGAGCCCAGCTGTGAGTAAGCTTAGAGATGACTTGACTGTGCAGCTGGAGATGGCTTTCCAGGGGCTGGGCCTCATTCTGCCAAAAGCTCTGCAGCCTTTGAGAACTCATTCCTCCCCACTTCAGTGCCTGCATACACTAATGGCCTGTTAACTACCCGGGCAGAAAGGTGTTGGAACAGGTATTCACAAAGAACCTAGAGATCAGTAAAAGGGCAAATGACAGAGGAGTCCTAAGTAGGCATTAGGCTTTTCATCAGCTTGTGAAAGGCTTTTGTTCTCTAGGGAGATGGCTAGTTTTCCCCATGAGCAAGGACAATCATGTTCAGGTGATCAAAACTGCCCATGGGATATGAGCACCCATTTCCCCATTAATTTTAAAGGCAAATGGGTATTCAAAATATTCTACTTATTTTAGCAAATCCCAGTATCAGCACCATCCCCATAACCAGTACCACAAAGAGCCCCATGCCTTGGGGAGGCCCTGGGCAGCCCAGCAGTGCTGCACCTCCATTTATAATCACAGCCCTTGGTGCCTCCCAGGGCCAGGTCCCCACTCCTGGCCAGTGACGTCCCAGCAGCCCCTCCACTCTCCTGCCCTCAGCCTGCTGACAGGTCTTGCTCTGACCCTTCTCTGCTGCACAGGTGAAGCAGGAGCTGAAGGCCCAGGTGGAGCTGTTCCATGAGCTGACAGGTCACCTACCTCCTCACATGGATGGGCACCAGCATGTCCACGTCCTCCCAGGTGAGAAGGAAATCCTGTTCGTCCCAGCGCCAAGCTGGTGACAGAGTCAGAGAGTCACTCAGAGGGGTCTTGCCTTGCCACAACTCCCTGTTTGGGCAATAAACCCCACTGTAAGACACTTGCTCTACAGATGCAGTTTGAGTGTTCCCACTTGGGCCCTGGGGAGACAGTCCTGCCTGGGCCCAAACTGTCTGCTTGGAGCCCTGGGCCTTCCTGTAGCAGCACCAGGGGATGTGGCCCAAATGGCCCAGGTTACACCTTCTCCAAGGATCTGTAATTCACCTCAGCAGGCTAATCCCATGCTCCCACCCACACTGAAGGAGGCAGGCCAAAGCCAGAAGAGACTGCTTGTTTAAACTGGAATGCTGGAGTTTGCAAAAGCTGGTGGCTCTTCGAGGTGCTACAAGAGCTCCATCCTTGTTATTTCCACCCCAGTCCCTGCCTGCATGTTTAAGACATGAACAAGTACCTTTTGTCCTTGTTTTGAAAATAAGGTCACTGTAGTACAGAGATGGAAAACTGAGTAAAAAAAAGAATCCAGGTTTCCCCACTCCAGTACTAAACTGCCTCTGGATAACATTACTCTGGCTGTGCAGGGACTTACTTGATGAAGAACTTGTTCCTGACAGCACAGTCACCTCTGGTGCACTCCAAGACCAGAGTCACTCACTTAGAAGGGGGGGGGGCTGGACTAAGTGCTCAGTGCTGAAGGGGAGAAGTACGTGGCACCTACAGCAGATATTGAGGGAGAAATATTTCCAGTATAGAAGGTGACTCCTATCCAGATGAAGGAAACCATTTCAGCAGAAGACAAACAAGGGAAGGAAAGAAGCCTCTGTGCTAACAGCTTGCAGGGGACACCATGAGATGGTTATCCCATTCCTGACTGTTGTGTCTCTGGTTTATCTTGCAGAGGTCAGGCATGTGTTTGCAGAGGTGTTGGAGGAATATGGGATTAAGTACACACGTGTCCCAATAGAGCCAGGCCTTCATAACTGTGACTGGATTCCACCATCCCTGATGGATTTTTATCTGGGAGTAGAAGAAGATTCTTTTAACACAGTGGATGTATTTACAAAGCACGGAATAAGGTAAGACAGGCATTACTCATCCTTTTTGTAGTAAAACTTTAAGATCTTATCCACTCCTGATAGTATCTTTCAAAAATGGAACACCACCTTTCTCTTTCCTCTTCAGGACTTACAGAGAGAGTCAGGAGGCGTACAAAAGTGCTGGGGGCACTAGGGCTTAGGAAGTTTTTTTTGAACAGAGATGACTCACTTCCCACTTGAAAGGGAATGTTCTTTTCAGGCTATGTTTCTCAGCCTTCCTAGTGAAGCTGCATTAGCCCAGCATCTGGGGTGGCAGGAGAAATGCTGCATCAAGGCTGGAATATTAAAAATATTATCTAGGGAAAGTTTTCAAGACATAATTTTTTATATCTGTGGAAGAGTGGAGAAAGTAGCAGGAAAGAGACTAATTAGAAACAAGTGTTTGTCGTTAAGGGGAAGCAAGAAGCCCGACAGCTTGCAGTTCCACAGCTGGTGGTCACTGATCTAAGCAAACAACCCTGTCAGTGTTCTGCCTCTCAGGGGCCAAGCCCGAAAAGCTCAGCCCTTCCCTTGATAACATACTTAACAACTTAAACAGTGTCTTATGGTTTAAGGACACTTCACTGAATACCCTGGCAGTCACCTGTCCTTTGGGCCGATTTCATTACTTTCTCAGTCCACAGAAGAAAGTTACTGTTTTGGATTTGGTTTTGGTATCAGTTGTTGTGAATACCAGCAGCAGGCTGGCATTTCACCCTGCCCCATCCATGGCTCCAGAGCCCGCGGGCTGTGCCCCAGCCTGTGTCTGAGGGAGAGAAGGGCACAGCAACTCACCGCGCAGTTCAGCAGGAGAGCAAAGCACCTTTTGGGCAGGTCCACACCGGAAACCCTGCACGATGCGGGAACCTCCGAGAGCCGCCTCTCCGGGGCGGGGGAGCTGGCGGGGCTTTGGTCTGTGCCCGCCCTGCTCCAGCCGCTCCCGAGCTCTTCCCAAACCATGGACACGGGGAAACCCAGGGAAAGGCGGAGAGCGGGGGCAGCTGAAAGCTCGGGGAACTCAGTGCTGCAGCTCGACTTCAGCACCTGTGCAGAAGGATGGCGCTGAGCCCCGGGAGCCGGTTTGTGATGCTGGAGAGCACAAGGCTCTGCTCCTTGCACAGCACCCAGGTGTGGGCAGGGGTACTCTGTTCACACTGCAAATTCTTAAGTCCTGCAAACTCTTTTCAAGAAGAGCCAAGTGTTCAGCTGGGCTCTTCTTTGATAATGCAGGTAAAGACTCCAGCCTTGGTTTCTTCCAAAACATTCTCATTCTGCCCTCACCTGCTCTTGGTCAGCCCTGCTGGGCTCGGACAGGCCGCACTAGGACCAATGTTTGCAGCCAGAGTTGGAAAAAGGTTTGTGTGGAAGAATCAGCCTGTAGCTCTCCTCTGGTAGTAACATTCTGTCCAGTTGTTATGGCTCTTGATACATTCTTCTTCAGCTGAGTAGTTTCCATTTTATTTCAGGTACTTCTGTTTCTACTTAGCTGAGGGTTATTACTCAGGTTTAAGGTATTTTGGTAGCGTGGTATTTCTCAGTTTAGCTCTGCTTTTCCCTTTTGGGCCAACAGAATGCACCTGTAAGCTCACAGATGCCAAACAACCCCTGTGCTGTGACGCAGTGCACATCGGTACTGCCCCAGCAGCACTGCTGGGGGCTGCTGTCACTGCAGAACTGCTGCTGGAAATAGGATCATTGCTTCAATAAGGAAAGAAGCATGACTGGCTTAAGGTTCTGTTTTTACTTTTGTTTATAGTTAAACGTTTTAAAACTCCTCCCCCCCCTCCCTTTCTGTCTTAAATTTTAGGTAAATTTTGATTCCTAATCCACTGGACGTAACACAGTCCTCTACCTACCTCGTTAGCATTAATACCAGTGTTCCCTCCTCTGGCTCCAGGTGGCCAGACATTTACATAGGCCTGAGCACCATGGGCAAGAACATGTCTGTGGGCAGCATCTGGAGCGCCATCGACTCTGCCATCCTGGAGGTCACGGGCAGGGCAGCCCCGACCGCACTGCAGAGCAGGACGGTGACCATTGAACTGATGGTGCACCCGGGGTACCCCAGTGTTCCACCCGTCGGCGGCTGTGGGGAAGGACCAGACGATTTCTCGCAGTCCTGGGAACGCCTCCATGAACTACAGACCTTAATTAAGCCGGAGCTGCAGAGCCATTACAAAAGCAGAAACATTCAGCTGTGTTCATTCAAAGATCTTTAAATAAACAGCAGATATCCATCCATCCATCCTCTGAAGCCAGGTAGTTGCTGGTGTCCCAAGGAGCCAGACCACTGTTACCAGTGTCACACTTCCTGGGACAAGCTGACAGGAGCTGTGAACAGCCCGGGAACGGACAAGCAACACCTGGTGAGCTGCTCCAGGCAGTGCCCAGAGCCATAACTGCCGATTTTTAGGCCACACCATCTGCTCTGAATGTGACAAACCCCTTCTGTGCCACCCCTCGCATGCAGACCCAGTGCAGCACTGTGGCTGAGGCTCAGCTGCCTCCCAGGGCTCAGCCCCTGCCACAGAAGGAGCAGCACAGAGATGTGCTGTGCTGTGAGACACTTCACAGCACCCCAAGGGGTACGATCATTTCTCTTTTTGGACTTAATGGCAAAAAAAGAAACATGCTGGGGAGAGGGTACTGCTTTGGAAGTCACCCCTGGGAGGCCTGGAAACCTTCAGCATTTGATTTTCTAAAGCACTCAGTGGTGGTCCCTGCCCCTCCACCTGCACCTGCCCATGGATGGGGCCACATCACCTTCAGAGCCTTCCCCTGGTCAGAGCAATGGGCTCACACACGTGGCCTGCTGGGATTAATTATGTCCCTGCCTATTTACGTTGCCTCTTGGCATTCAGTCCCCATAGAAAAGTAACATTGACCACAGCCCTTATGGAGAGGCTTTCGTATTTCTTGGATGACTTTGCAGGAACAGCAACTGTTGACCCACCTGCTGTTTCAGTAGCTGTTGTGTACAAGAGCAGCTGGTCCTGCCCCACCCACTGCCCCTCAGGACAAACGCAGGGACAGCTGTGCCAGCCACCAGCAGGTCTGCGAGGGGACAAGGTCCCTGTCTTTGTCCCTTTTATTCCTGTCACCAAAGCATTTGAACTCCAATAAGCCCCGGCAATGCTTAATGTCCTTAAACTGCAGCCCTGTCACTCCTGTAGAACTTTCACATGGGGAGAAATTATTTTAGATCATTTATGCTCATTTTCTGCACAAAAGTGATCTACTTAATGTAATCAGTTTTGCTAGCCATGTTTTTTAATACTAAAGATGTCAATATGACCATAATTCTTTTAAATGAAAAATAAACTCAGGCCTTTTCTATTGCAAAGCTTCAGGAGGCTTTTGGATCTGGTTACAGCTGCTGAGTGAACTAAACCCACCCACCTGTCTGCTCTCCCTGGGGCTGCCTGGGAGTGCTGGAAGGGTTTCTATTGCCTTTCTGTTCTTAATGGGAACATAACACATCTGAGGAAGTTTTCATCCCATACAAATAGGAAAAACAAGGATGCTGTGGAAAATATTTCTCCAGATTCTTTCCCAAACTACTGTCGGAGAATTAACTGGATATATGACAAGTTTGTTTTTAAAAACAGCCCCAGGGCAGTTGTTACCTTTTGGGATGAGGCGATTCCAAAGGTTCTCCCGGCGGGGACAGACCGGGCCGGGGGCGGCCGCACCCGCCAGCGCCCTCCAGCGCCCGCCGGGCCTCACTGCACCCCCAGGGACAGCGCTCGGCTGGGCCCGGAACGACACCGTGTTCTCACGGACACTTCTGAGCCGTGTTTGTAAAGTGCTCCACGTTCTAATCGCTGAATTCACTCTGGTCACAACCAACCAGACATTACACACCTGTTGAATTTTGGAGGCATTTCCTGGCAGCCGAGGGCTGTACTGTGAACACAAAATGTAAATGAACAGCATTAAACCTCAAATTTTAATTGGAGAAATGAATAAACTACTAAAAGACTTCTAAATAGGGAACCTTTCAATTGTTTAAAACGTATGGGGATAAGGAAGTTTCTCAGTGGTTCTATGAAAGCTTTAAAGGCAACCCAAGTTCAAATTAAAAACATTACTACAGTCCCAGTTAAGCCCCAGACCTCTCTGAAAACAAAACCATGCCACAAAGCCTTTGAGAGCAATTTTTATTAGGGTAGCAGAATGGACTTGCAGAAAGCCTATACCAGTACTCCTGGGTGTAGTTTCACCAGTGCGCTGCTTTTGTTGTGAATGTTCAACTGCACATTTAGAATTCAGCATGGCTTAAGGGAACCAGAGAGAACAAGAGCTTGATTTCCTGAGTTAACATAGGACTTCGCACTTGGATTTCTCCTCCTCAGACTTCAGCCACACTGCAGTGTTGGATCCCTTTGTTCAGAGGCTGCCCCCAGACAGCGCCAGCACTTGGGTTACACGTCTCGCAGTTTAGCAATTGGACTATGGAGAACACACCAAGAGAACTGATAGCAGGATCTGTCTTCGTGTGACCTCTGCAGCTGGAATCAGAACGGCTGGTGCGGGTGCTGCACGACTCGAGTTCCTTGGATCACACAGCCCTTCCCTTCCCACGGCATCCCAGTCACAGCGGTGCAGACAGACGCAGTCTTTGACCTGAGAGGCTTTACAACCACAGAGTAACTATTGAGTAGCAACGAGGGCGGCAAACTAGTGCTACAGTTTTGTTTCGAATAAAATTTAGAGGATGGTAAGTTTCCATGCCGACAGACATGATCAAAGGTACAGTGACTCAGGTGATGTGGAAGTTACACACTTCAGTTTGACAGATAATTTGGCATTATTTTATTATGAATCTGAGTGAGCGTGAATGAAACAGAATCAGTACCAACTTTCTGCAAATGAAGACACAAAGATGTGAAAATTTGGTAATAGTGCTCTCACAAGCCTGAAAACACTTAGGAAATGCAAGTTTCCGTAAATAAGGTGAATGTGGTTTAACTTTATTTACCTGCCAAAGAATCTGTCTAAGAACACTTAAACATAAAATTTCTCTTAGCTCCCTAACTTGTAAAAAAATTTACTTTCAACAGAGGTGAGGTACTGGGCTGTCATTGTTTACACTAAATCAGAAATGAAAGCCAGATGAGAGGGATGAATGAGGGAATAACAAATATACAAGACATTAAAACCAGGAGAGACCTACGGCTTGACACACTAGTTCTGAAAGGCTGCAAAGGCAGAGGCTGTATTAAAACTGAATTTAAGAGTACAGGCAACCACCCAGGTGTCAGGGATTTCCTAACTCACTTCCTGCACATCAAAATGATATGTGCTCCCAGATACCAATGGATTTCTGGAGATAATCCGTTTGCTCAGTGACAGACCCCAGGTGGAGGACGGGACACGGCAGTTTGACTGTGTGGCAGTTTGACTGTGGAGCTACGATCACACTGGACTGGGGAGAAGAGGCAGGTGACAAGCAGCAGGGACACGGCAAAGGATGCTCAGTTCTGAACGGAAAGGGCTCCTTCAGCATGCGTAGGAGTGCCCAGAGCAACCAGAGAACAGCTCTGCCTGATTAAGCCACAATGCCAGGATGACACTTGAACACCCACTCAATCACCCAACCCGTGTGTTTAAACACAGGAGCAGCAGCAGCAAAGCACATTCCCACCTTATTGCCCAGTCCTGTCCTTGCTCCAGTGCGGGTCAGAACCCGGCAGCAACAGGGCTGGGAAGGGGCACAAGTGCCATCCCATAAACACAGGTTGTTTCTTACGCATTCTGATGGAAAACGTTCAGAGGTGACAGCACTGCTGTCACTTTTAGGTCTTGAATTCAAAACTAACATCGCCAAAACATCTATTTTAAACTCAAAAAACCAGTTTATCACTTTGGTACCTCTTGGTCCTCAATTTCTGACACCCTCCTGGACTGGTTGCAATGTTGTTCTGTGCATGTTTCCCGCTGCTCTGTGTAGGTAATAAGGATAGAAGTGAAGGAAGTTTGCAATCACATTCCACTACTTGTTTGCTACAGATTTTTTTTCCAAAGTTTTCCAAAAGCAGAACATAAGCCATATTCTAACTCAATGACGCACACAAATACTTAGGTTTCCCCGTTTAATAGACATTGGCCAGATTTACATCAGACCCAGACATTATTTCTGATTGATTTTCTGGGGTGGGGTTGGTTTTTGTTTATTATGTTACAAACTGAAGTTCAGGGGAACTTGCAACAAGTCCCACAAAGCACAGTGCAACATTTAAAAAGAAAAGTAAATGAAACTGCCAAACACTCAATCATTTTCTGCCAGAACTGGGTTATTTTTCCTAAGACATCACTTTGAGTAGGGAGATAAAATTCAATGAATGAACTCAAGATAGTGGGAACTGCAAGGAAAAATAAGAAATGACAGCCACAACCTTTTCAATTTAAGGGCAGAATATAAGTCTAAGATATTTTCGATAAATTCTGACAAGAAAAAGAAAACAGCATACTTTAAAGTATATTGAAGCAGTGATTTTTAAACAAAGAAAGCAGAACTAGAACATCTTAAATTTTAATCCTTTCTTTACAGGTTACCTAGCCCACTTTTGATTAAGAAAACTGTAGAAAGTTAGTAACAGCCACAAGTTCACACCGAAAGGTGGCACTTGTCAATTTTCCATAGAGTCCTGCTTTACGGGGTGTCTCAAATGCACTGCTCCGATCTTCTATCATAGTTGCTGACAGCAGCTGTGTCAGATTTTAGTCCACTGGTCGCTTCTCACCATATTTCTTTGTAAACTCTTCAGCGTTCTTACAGAATTTTTTACGGTCCTTAGAGTATTCTTCAGCTAGGTCAGCCCGGAGGGGGTGCTCGGGCTGTGGGTCATTCACCAGTGCTATGAGGGACTGGATTACTGTCAAAAGAAGTATAAATACCGTCAGACACTAAGATGGTTAATTTTTAAAAATCAAAATGTAAGCAAAATTCCCCGGTAAGAAAAGAGCTTTAACTGCATTTAAATACATCCCCATGAATCTCAGGCCTTTTCAAACGCAGGGCGTGAGTAAGCTGGAGCAATATGCCAAGATTTAGTTCAATGACCATGAATGAACACCAGAAAATCGTATTTGTAAACAAAACCAACATGAATAGAGACCAAAGTGCACCACAAATGATTTCCCATGTAACTGCCATCCCATCTGAAATACTCTCCTTTGGCTGAGAAAAGAATCAAACTTCTCAGACAAATTCATCTAAAGGGATTGGGTAAAGATGGAATTTCCACCATAAAGCATTTTTCCCAACACCTGTCACAGTGGTGCAGCTGTGACCAAGCCTGCTTCTGGAAACCCCTTTTTCCAGGTTTATTTCCCTATGACTCTTAATTCCCCTGTGAACAGCAGGCAAGTCTTCCCTCCACTCTCAAGTGCCCAGTAGAGATGCCCTGGGCAGACAAAGGGGTGAGAGCGGGAAGGTGCATCTCCCCCCTGCTCAGAGCCCTGTCACCGAGGAAATGTCATTCTTCAGGAAACGGAACTGCACCCAGCATTTACACAGCGAGGCTCACACACCGCAGTGACATTTACTGCTACATTTTCTTCACACATTCCTCACTGCCACTGAAAGCTCACAGCGACTGGGAGTTCCCCTGTCCTGTCACTCAGAGGTGTCCTGGGCAGGTCTACACAAGAGCACCTCCCTGCCCCACAGTACCAGTAATATTTGTCTGAGGTAAGTCTGGGCTCCTCACGGAAACACAAGGCAGCACTCCCAGGGCTTTCAGGGTGAGTCTAACAAACCCTCGGCACTTCATGCACTGCACACTGGGCCAGGTGCCTCCTCCTGAGCTCACATCCAGCACCTGCCCTATCCTGCAGAGGGGAGTTCCACGGCTCAGCCATGTGTTGTGCAAAGCCAGAGCCTGTCCTTTATTCTGAAACGTCTACTTAGCAGATCAACTGGATTCTCCCTTGCAATGCAAGTTCTTACAATGCTTATCACTCCAGCAGATGCCGGAATACCAGAGTGGCTTCTTTAGGAGCACTGACCTTGTCAAGCTCATACTCTTTTCCACCCTTACCTGACAGGCATGGGAACATACCTCAAACCAAATACTCAAATCTGGACTGCTAAACAGGAGCATTTCCTACCACAAATCCGAGTTGAAACTCCAACAAACTATCTAAGGAATGTAGAATTGATATTGGCTCCCTCCACAGTAATTCACCAGTCCTGGACTTAAAACTGCCATCACATTACTGACTGTGTATGAAACCAGCAGCAACACTGCACTGACCATCCCTTCTCACTGAGCAAAACATGCTAAAACACTATAGAGAAAATGTGTGTTAGATGACATTAATAACACAGTAAGAAACACAGAAGCCAGAAAAAAAAACAGGACTGTCATAACAGGAACTGCCTTAATATCCACAGCATTTAAAAACTATACTGCCGTAACACTCTTTTTTAATATTAAGCATAAATTAATAAAAAGTACAGCAGCAAGACGCACATTTAGTATTTGAAAGGTAAGTTAATGATTTACAATGAACCTAATCTTTGTACTTTCTTGACACTTGACTGAACAAAACTGATGACTTTGATGCTGTACTAATACTGTCACACTTTCATTGAGAAAGGCCCAAACAGCAAACAGAGCAATTTTTCAATGCAGAAGAAATCTGAAGAAAAAGGAACTGGGATTTTAGCAGGGCTGTAATAATATTGACACAGTTCATACAACCATGTAGTAACAACGGATGTTGACACTAAAGTAACTTTTTGAAGAAAGAGTTAAAAAGACAAAAGACCACAACACAGCAGATCATGAGAGATTTGCATTATTTTGGTACCTAGGATTTGTTCCAAATTCTGATTTTAGCACAGCTTTTATTCACTGTCTCATAAAAAGGGAATTGCTGCTTCTCAGGGAGACACCAACTGTTTCCTGCATGCAAACAATTGCTTCAGCAGTTCCAGTTACTGCCAGCTTGCATTTCAAGCTGGGTAGAGACATGTAATTCCTTTACTTAACTAGAAAAGGCTGATAGGACCAAGACAGGTGTTAACAGAAACCTTCTACACGTTGTTTCCATCTCCCCTTTCCCAAGGATCTTTGTCCTGTATACTCTGGGAAAAATCTACAACAAATCATAAGATCTTGGCTATCCCTATTGGAGTTGAACAGGTTCTTTTTGCTACCACCTCCACTTTCACCAACATTCAGCTGCTTCGTCTCTTCTCAAACAACTACAGGAGTTTTCCTGTTTTGTCTTTGGGGCAAGATCACACCAGCTGTAAGTACTTCCATTGGCAGGAGTACACAGAAAAAAGAAATCTTAAGTCCAGCACTGTTTCCTATCAGGACCACAGTTCCAGTGAAAACAACCTTAAAGAGGAGTCTGGAAGAAATGCTTTTTCCTATGGAGCAAGACACTTCAGTGTCACCGAAGCTCTCGCATTGCCCTGAACTGCTACTCACTCAAATTAATACTTTTAAAAAATAAGTATTCTTTGCAAGGATGTTTGTTCTTTCCAAATGTATAGTAATAAATGCTTAATATGCAACTAAACATTACCTGCCAGAAAACAGGAAATTCTCACCCCAACAACTAATGCAAGCAACAACAGAAAAAATCCTACTTGAATCTCACACAGTCTGCCACAGAACCTGATATAATTCTTTCTTTAAAAATATTTATATTCTTATCCAAAGACACTGTATACAGTAAGCCTCACAGCAGTGATCTTTTGAGAACTACAAGCTAATCTGTGGTATGATTTCAGATTTTAAGACTCGCTTGATATTTCAAGCCATATGTTCAAATCACTGGGCTCATGGCAGATTATAAAATATACAAAGCCTTGAAGTGTTAAGACTCTTTCTTTAAAACATCCAGGAATGTATTGAACACCTCTGGATTCTGAAGTCACTGTTTAAAAAGTAACACAAAATAACCCCCACAGAAACAACCACCAAAATCTTTAAGTATGACAAGGACACTACCTTAATAAACTCTTTGGTTATGAGGAGTTTTGTGGTTTCCTGGAGGTGAAAATGCCACGTCAGTGCCATCACCTCACATTCCAGTGACAAAATGAGATTCCACAAGAGCTGCACACCGTGCTCACCTCATGTGACTCATGACACAAACCTTACAACAAATACACCCCAAGAGCACTGAGCAGCTGACAAGTTATTAGCTTTAAATTTAAACAGACTGCAAAGTTTCTCAACACCCAGTTCTCTCTTCACATGGAATCCTACCTTGGTCAGTTTTGGTTGCTGGCTTCCAGTTTTCAGCACTAATTACTGGCAGACAAACCTGCCCCTTTTCATCGATGTTAGGGTGATAGATCTTTGTTTTAAATGTAATCTTAGGAGGTTTGAATGGATATTCTGCTGGGAAGTTGATTTCGATTCTGAAGGCTCCTTTATCATATGGAGGATTGTCCTGCAACAAGAAGGCAGAATGTCAAGAATGTGACACATGCTGAGGGACACAAAAAAACATGGTCTGGACTTGGATCTATCAAATGGCCTCTTTGAAAGGCACTTTCTTCCAACATGTACTGCCATGTTTGTGTGTCAGGAAACATCAAATCCTCTCTGGGGAGAAAGGCAGTACAACCTTTATGTTTGCATCCACCCTGGAAAAAGCAGACTGCTGTTGTCCTGCAACTGGCTGGCATTTCTACTGGTAGGAAAGCATCCAACCCGATTTACTCCCAACTGAAGGCCCTATTTAACAAGTAATTTTATTCGCAACTTTGTGTTTCAAAAAGCATTGT
The DNA here is from genome assembly GCA_035583155.1 of Acropternis orthonyx. Lineage (NCBI taxonomy): Eukaryota > Metazoa > Chordata > Aves > Passeriformes > Rhinocryptidae > Acropternis > Acropternis orthonyx. The sequence goes on along the minus strand of JAWWEU010000037.1, from coordinate 5,910,053 downwards.
AAACCCTTTCCAAGACACAAACAGGAAGGCTGACAAGGGAAAGGGGTTTTCTGAATGCAGTCATATTTTGGTGTCTCAGCATGGTGGCACAAACAGCAAAGCAATTTGGTTTGTCAGATCTCCCTAAATAATCTGAGAACGTTTTTGTGCTGACTACACAAAAATCTGCTAAGCATTCATCGGTACTAAAGATAGATATTCACTGTGTCTGCTGATGAGAACATTGTGAATTTGTATGCAGTTTTAGCCCCCACTCTTATCAGATCAGTTTTGAAGGAGCAGCATGAGAGAACTGTGAAGTTCTCTATGCTGAAACAGAAAAAACAATGCCCAGAATCTCACTTAGAAAACCTGGTAGACTATTGATACTGCTTCACATACTAACTGCAGAAGGGAGGCAGAAGAAAAATAAACCATTGCTACATTTAAAGCTTATGAAAATACTGTTCTGCACTGAAAACAGTAACAGTGGAATAAAGCCTTTCCAAACACTCTGGGAACATGAATCAAAGGATGAGAGTTTCCAGTTGGCATAATCACACACATTCTTCATTAGCAACCAGACCTTTCCCTGCAATCAAACCACTCTAGGATTTGCCAGTATTTGGAGGTGGGGATCCATTCTATTAAAATTAGTCAGCAGAAAACATTTAGTTTTAGGTTCATCCATATGGAGAATCTGGTTGTGTGTTTGTAAGAAATACAATACAATTTCTGCAGCCAGTGGAAGAAGTAACTACAGTGGCTTGAAAATCACTTTTTACCCAAGCAATCCCAAAAGCTTTGGAAGTTTAACAAATAACTTTTGGAGAAGGTGACAACTTAGGAAGTCAGAGCCCTCTCCCCCCTGTGGCTCACTTGTTCTTGCCTCCATCACAAGCTGTAACTTGTGAGGATGTTCAGTGAACTGACACAGGAAGTGACCTGCCTTTAAAAATACCCATTTTCTTCACTGTACCTCACCAATACATTGACACATATGTAGACTATTCAAGCAATTAATTTCCAATTATTTGTTATATTTATTTTGACACTGACAAGAGAAACATAACTTTAAATACTGAAACACCTTGAGTATTTTTGCTCTGCAAAGGTTTGTCCATAGCCAGCATTTGTGATTAAGTGGAGTGAAATGAAATTCATGGTATACCAACAGTACCTCTTGCAAGAACAAGGTAGATAGTCTTGTTTTGATGTTGAAATTGAACAAGTAATGTACCTTGACCACCCACAGAACACAAACTACCTTATTCTACAATTTAGAACAGGAAAAGAAGTTGACCAGGTATCTTCAATTTGCTTCTCAATTGAGTGAGCACCCTTAAAAACCAACAGCTGTTCTGAAGAACAAAATATGTTATAAACAAAAGCTTTCAGAGCTTTACAGTTTACCTTTACATCACCTTTCACAGTAATTCTGTATGAGCACAATTAAAAATATTAACCTTTATCTTTCACACCTTTATTAAGCAGCTGACCAAAGTAATGCCTAGTTATAGAGTTTAATAATCAGTAACTGGTTAGTCCTACTGCAGTGTACTTCATTAAACCTTAACCAAGAACATTTGCTAAAATGCAAACAGCATGTGAAACTCAGAGCAAAAACTCTGAGAAAAAAAAATTACATTTGGAACCAGCTTGTGTTGCATTTTTGAGCCATCAATTCCAGTACCAAAACCAAAGAGACAGTAAGACTAAAACATCTCCTATACCATATCCTCAGAATAATAACCTATGCTACTCTTTGAACACATACACCACATTAATTAGCATAGAAAGTATAATTTAATGACAAAATTCTCCCCTAACTATCCCAGCTGTGAATTTAAGGCTATTTCCCCTGTAACAGGGTGTATTACAGACCAAGAGGCAGGTCTGGAGCACAGTTCACCACACCAACATTTAAACATTTGTGATGCTATGAACCTTTGCAAAACAAACACTACACTCATACTCTGGTGAGCAGAAACTGTTAAAAATAGCTGCTGTACACCACACACTCCTAAATTTTAATGGGAACAAACAAAAACTTTTGTGTTTTGCTTTATTAGTCATATTTACCAACCTTACAGTGCCTCAAAGTATTATCAAAGCACTAAACTGCTCCACTCAAGCCACAAACACCCGGAGCGGCTGATTAAAGCACGTTGTTCCTCAGCTCTGTCAAACTGCAGTGTCAGATCCCGCTTGTTTTGTTTGCCAGACTAGTGTCAGCCACTCCAAGGAATCACTTGCAGGCACATAAGCAAACAGTAAACTAAATGTATTCTACAGCATTTACAGCACAAAGGCCCAACCATTATCTCAGCCTGTGCCATGTGAATTCCAGAACAGCCTCTGACTAACAAGGCACCACTACAGAGATGTCTCACAGCCTTATTTATATAAAAGACAGAATTCCACTGGCTCGGGGCGGGGGGTTTTGGTAGCACCCACAGAAAAGCAGAACTGCTACCCCAGTGGCACAGCCCCAGTTGCTGCAGACTTGGAAGGAGCTCACACAAACAAGGGAAGCATTTCCCATTGCTACAGCCACAGCAGTGGGAAACAGGAGGTGACAATCCAAGGGATTTTCAACCAAGGAATTCAACACACTAGATTTCCTGCTTTCCCCTCTATGACTAATAGAGTGGTTATCTACTTCAATTAAACATTTTCTTAGAAGACTGTAGTGCTTATAAAAAATTTAGTATTTTCAAAATTAACTTTTTTGGTATTAACTAATGCCTAAATAAAGATACTTTCTTTTAAAGAGCTCGCTTCTGAAAATCCAAACCTTTTCCTTGCATCAAACTTTTCTCAATACTCAATTTTATCCTAGAAATAAAAAACCAACAAAACTAAGGACTAAAAGTATTTCATACTTCCTTTTTTTAATTTATGTTTATGTAGATTTCGTACTTTAAGCTTAATGTAAAAAACTCCAATGTAAAAATAAAATGTAAAAACTTAATATAAAATAAAAGGTAATTTGCTTCCCTCTCCCAACACCTCTCCCATTGTTGCACTAGGCCTACAATAATTCAGCACCCAGGCAGGGATGGATCAGGAGAACATCTTGCAGTTACAGAAGGACTTCTCTTCAGACTAGTTGTAAGAAACACCAACTAACATTTATCAGATTCAGATAAAACAAACCACAAAAGACACTCAAATGAGACAGGAAGGGTATGCTCTTTGCCCAAGATTACACAGGGTGTCTGAAGGGAGACAAGAGTTACAACCAGGAGCACGTTCCAGGTGCCGCAGTATCCCCTACACAAACTCACCTTGTATTTATGAACAACCAGCTGCTGCCCAAACCCCCAACTCTGAAGGACACGTTTTATAATAGCACAAGATATTCTTGTCAGGGTGCAGCACTAAACTGTGGATTTATGAGATACGTTATTTTTTGGTTTGTCCTTTATATCTATCCATATATATATGCTGCAAATTTCTGTAAATATATGTGTATATACCAGTTTCAGTTTTAAGTTTTTTTTCCTCACTTCTTTTAACTGAAACTCTGTCACATTGGGAAGTGGTTGGCATTTTGCCAAGAGTCAAACCAAAACAATAACAAAATGATCCTCATTTTAAAGCTCATAAGAATAAGGAGTAATCCATACTCACAGGAACAATAAGCCCTTGCCAGGTCAATAAATTAGCTTCATCAACCTGGATATTACGGAAGTTTTTCATTCCACATTTGCGGATTTCTTCAAGCTCCTGAAAAGCAAAGTAAAGTATTAAGTGTAAGTGAATAACTGTATTAAGCAAGATGCTCATATTTATTTTGCAAAATGCTTAGAGGTCAGTGTAGGTTTCTTTCATGTTAAAGCAGCTTGAGGTTTTAGTGGTGGCAACCCACACAAATAAGAAATAAAATTTTGCACCTGTAAAAAGTAAAATTCTCTAAAGACAAGATATTAAAAAGCTTATTTTTTGATATGTCATGAAAACACAAAAATGCCTTGTTATTAACATCATTACAGACAAAATGAAGTATTAAAAATCTTTTTTATCTCAAATGTATATCAGTGCCTTTGGTAACACACCATTGGTAACACTGAGGCAGAAATAAAATGCACCTAAGGACTTGTCTGAAAGAGACCAGTGATTTGGAAAAACTATTTCATAACAGTTTTAAACACAGATAAAATCACTGAACAGGCCAATTATTTCAACTGAAAATGAACAAATTCCTGCATGACCAGCTTAAATTGATCCTAACCCAGAAAAATATCAATCTAAGCCAAACAAGCCTTGTTTAGACCAGCTCTGTTTGGTACCTCAGAGCTCACAGTACACATTAAGAGTCCTCTCTTTATAGCTGTGTCACTCTTGAACAAGGTATCTTTCTGCACCACTCACGCAATTTTTAATCAGCTGGTGATCCAGGTATCACCAAAACAAGTATTTCAGCATTTTTCTATTTAAAATTATGTACAAACCCTACTGTAGGGACTGCTTCCTGGAGTATTTCGTAAGACCTAAAAAGAAACACCTCATGGTTTCACTTTTATTTCCCCCACAACAACTGCAGTCCTGTGCTGTTGAACTCTGCCATTTTATCTTTAAAGAGAACTTAGCTGAACACAAATTCAAAAGTCACCCACAGCCAGACATGGAAGTTTCCCAGTGCTTACAAAAGTGCAGGACATGCCTGGTGGCTGCATAGGTTAGGAAAAATGTTGATTATACAGCAACACTGGTGTGCTCGGACAGTGCTCAGCTCTGCATTGAGTGCAGGCACCTTGCAAAATTAGGCTGGGTATTACTATGATAAAACCACCAATTTACAAGCAAAGGCACTACAGACTGAAAAACAAAAACCACCACTCTTCCTGCTGCAAGTGCTGTACTGTCCATGGGGCTTTTTGGTTTTTTGCGTCTTAAAATAACTCTGTGTTCATATTGGATCAAACCTTTCTGCATCTGACTGGCAGATTTAATACTTGCAATAACCTCTTGCATAAACTCAGCACAATGATAAAATGCAGACGCAAAATGAGATTTCCAAATGCACAGGAAACAAAAATCACATGAGAGCCACACATCAGAAAGCGAACATTTACATTCCCACCCACTGCAGCCAGAAAAGCAGGAGCATACCCCGAACACGGAAGTTTAACCTTGGAGGCCTGGATACTGAATTGATGCCCAACACAATCTTCATGACACTAAAGCTGACTATTTAGTCTAGACCCAGGGATTAATCCCCAAATTCCATGGCTGCTAGATTTATGCAATGTCACAGACAGTTTGGGTGTTTTTTTTAAAGAGGTTAAGAGGATTATCCTATTTCCTTAAAGCAGACAAACATGTAAGAGCCACACAAAAATAATCCCATGAATCATATTTACAGGGATAAAGAACAAACCAAAATATTCAAAAGAAAATAACCTTTATTATCGCAGCTCTAAGAGATGCTTTCCCATCACTGAAAGAGCGGATCTCCCCCAGTGCCTTCCTTGGAATGCTCCTGCACAAAGCAGCAGCTCCGGGAGAGCCCGACTGACCCCGGTCTGACTCTGCCCTGACAGGGCCAGCAGAGTGACTCACTCCCAACAGTTTTGCTGCTCTCTCCCATCACACACAGAACTGTGAAGTCCTGGCAAAACACCACCCCACAGCACTTAAAAGGGATAAACTCCCTTCCACACTGGATGTAACAAATCAAACATTGAGAACAAAATAAACTAATTAAGCAGTACGTATTTAAGCTATATGAATAAACATGCATCATTACAAGTGCCTTCACTCCAAAACAAGGAAAGGAAAATGGGCTTAGACTATTTTCTAGCTACTATATTAAAAACATTATGCATGTGACAGCAATCTCCCCCATTATGTCCCAGTGGGAGAGCAGCTTCCATGCAGGAGCTTTTATCCCAGCTTCAGACAAAGCATTACACTGCTGCTGGCCCAGAGAACAACTGTCCAGACACAAAAAAAGGGAGGACCATGACTCTGTAATTCAGATATGTCATTAAGCTACTAAAACAAATTAGAAAAGTGTGGCTTCACATTTCTGGAAAACTAAACACCTACATTTTATAGTTAGATTCAGGTTAAAAAATTGGATGCTGAATTAAGAAAAGGAAGAATCTCATACAGACATCATTACAAAATTGTAAAACTTTGTACGCAAGCAATGGAAAGTTTAAAATAAATATGCAAATTGCTCCTCATTTTCCCCTCAAGTCCACCACATGAGAGAGGAAATTAAATTAGAGGACACTAAAGAACTAGCCAAAAATTATTCAGGCTATCTTCCTCTTTAAACTGACGTGTGAGGCCTTTGCAGGAAATCACTTCCAAAATCAGGGAAGTGGTAAATTACTGGAGTGTGTCAGGGCTGGATGCTCCCCTCTGCTGTAGTCGGAGCTGACAGCTGAGCCCGGGACAGACAGGGACAAACCCAGCAGCTCCCTCCCTCACACAGGCTGGCCTGCAAAGCTCATGGACAACCCAGCCACCTCAGCAGGGCATGTGCCTGAACTATGCACGAAAGACAGATCCAAATTTATATGAGAAATTACTTTTCTTATACCAGAAGTGTTTAAGATTTCACGTGTCACTCCAAATGAATCAGTTCTGTGTTGGACTTACAAACAGGGTTCTTTTCACACTACTGTCCCCACAAATCAGTGGGGAGTCATTCAGGAGTGGTAAGAGCGTCACCATTCACAATTTAAGGGTGTGAGGGGAGGTTGTTTTGGTTTTTTACTTCTGGCAACTGCCAAACCCCATAATAAAGATCTAACTGCTTCAGAGCTATGGAGGCAGACACAAGTACAGTATAAATGTACTGTGAAAAAAGGGAAGGAGCTACTAAATACTTTCAAATAGCACAGATTAAAAGTTAACACTACATTTAACATGGACTTGAGCAACTCCAAAGGGACAAAAACTACTTTATGAGGTAAAAGGATACAGTCCAGATATTTATTTCAAAATAATACTTTAGAGTCTAGGCAGACAGCAAATAGATTAATTTCCTTTCTTGTCCTCCACCCCTTAATTTTGTCAAGTAACATAATTAAAGGAGCACAGGAGAAGCGTAACTAAAGGTTAGAAGGCTACAGTAAGAATTTCAATCAGTCTTCATTCCCCACTCTGTTATCAACCTTGCATGTGACCTTGCTGCATTGGCTTCCCCACTTACAAAACTGAAAGGTCTTACTTCACAGGGCTCTCTTGAGAAATGATGTTTGTAGTTTGGAAATGCTCAGTGAAAGTGTTATACACAGCACGTGAAATGGAGAAAACATTGTTCCAGAGGACGTATCTGATCTTCAAGTATATAATGCTGAAGGTAGTCATAAAAGTACATACTACCTGATATACAACAAGCAAGGATTTGAAATTGTCATCTTCACTATTGAGTAATCCTTTCTGCTATTCAAATACAAAATTTGATATTTGAAATTAAAAAGAAAAGCAGCATCAGCTCAAAATGTAGTTAAGTCTTTCAAAAACCCTGAAACTGTGTTACCTGTGCATCTTCCAAGTTTTGGAACTTCTCTAAAAAAACAAGCCAGAGAGAAAAATGGAGTAAAGGCAAATATTTGTAGGAGTCCAATCCCAGAATACGGGAATAAGTGTAAGAGCTCATACTGATTTCAGTAAGTTCTGCATGAAGCACAAAATGCTATTAAATTCACAAACAAAAACAAAAGCCTACTGAAGTAACTCTAGACTGCAATTCTCTGGTGTTTACAACTTATGTTTACCTGTTTATAAATACCTTCTCTAAAAGATGCCTGACAAAGCTAAACAGGCTCCAAAACCCTGACCAGGGACTGACTAGCTTAACTTTCTGAATTTGCAGTACAGACAAGTGTTAAAACACCTTAAAATACAGTTTTACCACACCCCACCCCACCCACAAACCAAACCCCCAAACAGAATCTATGGCTCTTACAAGAAACAGCAATTTCCTGTGCAACATTACCCCTCTGTATACTCACATCTTATTGACAGAGCAATTCTATTTTTTGGCAAAGTATTTTCATTTGATTAAAAATCCTTTTGTCAATTCTCAGTTTCAGAAAGAGAAAATGAATCTATATGCTCACTTCTGCAGAAGGACAATCACACGATGCTCAAAACCACATTTCCCTTTTTACTGAGAACTGAAGTTTGGATCAATTTAGAATTATTTTTCAAATATCAAAGTTGTTTAAAACCTCTTTATTTGGTAGGACTGCAGTGTTTACAGGACCACAGCATCCTGGAGATTGCAGGCCACCTACTGGGCGAGGCCTCATGTTTTTCTTTTATCATGGAGTTCAACAGTTGCATAAATGTTTGACTATGCAATTATGAAAGCAGAGTAAAAACAATAAGATTAAAATAATTGTCTGCATACCTCACTTCATATGTGAAGTGCTATTTACTCTTCAAATCTATTTTCAATTTTTCACACTGAAGATACTTTTGAAGATCTGTAAACCAGGAAACCAAAGCGTGGATCTGACAGACACCTGAGCTCCATCACCTTGGAGGCAATCACCGTGGAATCACCTGGGCAGCACAGCCTTCTCCAACACCACCCAACACCCTGTGGAATGTGCAGCTCAGCACCACATCACTACACCTGCATGTAGGTACTATGGGTACCCAGCACCAAAATAGCCTTCCCTCTGCAGCTCCACACAGCGTTTAACTCCGGATCTCACATGCAGAAGGGCCTGTTTTACATTAGTGGGTGGCAGCTGTGAAAAGCCTCCCCCTGAAGTCTCTGGGAGAGCCGTGTTCCCCACCACACCTTGGGAGACAATTTACTTTATAGGAGAAAGGGCTGTGAAGCCCCTTAGCCCTTAAAAGAGAAGCCTGAGATTCTTTCCTAAATACAGTAACTCTGTATTTGCCGGTTTTAACCCCGAGAGACTGTCCATAACAGAACATCGTTGATGGATTGCTTTATTCCCACCACTCACATTTCATGAGGAGTCAAGATTCAACAACTGTGGCTCTTTGAAGAGGTGTAATGGTGGCTCACAGATCAAGCCTCCACCTCAGATGTCACTGGAATATGAGTCATTAGTGATGTTTATTCCCCAGTTTTGCTAAGCTAGGTGTGCTCCTGGAAGGGCGCACCTCCACTGAGCTGCTGTGAATCGGGAGGGAAGACTTCAGCTAAGACTACTTTATGCTATAAGGCTTGGCAAAAATAGGCCATAAATAAGGTCTTTGGCCTAGGGAATGTGATTTACTCAAACACGCTCTCAGATAACAAGTCAACATTATTCTCTTTGTAGCTTGAATTCGTATTTAAAATTGAACTGTATGAGTACAATGACAAAATTTGTAATGCTTCTTTCAAACAGAGGTTTGCAAATTAAAGATGCAAATGACTTCCCCAATCTGGAAAGGACATCCATTTCCACCTGGACAGTGGAAACCAGACTCGTATTCCCAGCTTTCTACAGGCAGACAGTGAGTTATTATGGACGTACTGCATCCAGGCTCTTTGAGCCCCAGTGATTAATATGAGTAACTATGATGCATGACACGAGCCCAGAAAAAATGCAGTACTACAAAATGTTGGCAAGACCTTAAGGAAACGGAAATTACTTAATTTTATGTGACCTATAAAAGATTTAGGGTTTAGTCTCACTTATCAAAGACAAACTTGATATTTAGCTCAAAGAAAAGACATCTAATGCTTATCCTAAATTATATTAAATGTAATTGAGTGACACAGAGAAAAAAACCCTTCCCTTTAGTTATAATCGCTCATCATTCTAAGACCCCGAGAAAGACACCCCTCAGACTCTTCCCAAGTGCAGAACTTCAACAGTGAACAACTTTACATTAAAGTGGACCCGTGAAACTGGAAACTAAACAGGGCTATTAGGCTGATATACAGGCGAGTTTGGACCTTCAAAGCATCATGCTGCAGCAATCGAGATGATGTCACCCGTAGGGGAGCTCTACTTTGTTCCTACTGAGATGAATGGCAAAACCAGAGCCATTTGGGCTGACTCGACTCTCCAGAGGCAGGAAAGGATCTGCTTATTTAACAGCCTTTCCAAGTTGTGTGATGGAGCATCTCACAGCTCTTGGACCGCACAAAACCCACACACAACATGAACAACCCACAAATATTAGGCAATCAAAACAAAACCGAAAATGTAAGAGCTAAGTTATCAATGCCTCCTTCCTCCCCACACCACTCCCTCCGAGAAACAACTGCCACACCACTTTTCTAGAAAATAAGGTCACATTGTCAAAAACCATTTTTACTGCATTTTAGCGAAAGATTAAAGTCCTAACATTTCAGAAATACAGTTGAAAAGGAGGAGGGGGATTGAAAAGCAAGAGGTATTGCAGATATGAAGAACAATTTTTCTTGCCTTTCAGATTTTTATTTTCTATTTTAAAGAAAAAAATTGTAATATATTTTTCTTAACAGAGTAGTAGTGATGTGCTTTTGAACAATTACTGCCTTTTTTTTTCAAAAAAGAAAGAAAAGCTGCCTTACAAAAACATAAAATTAAATGGCTTTGTTTACGATCTCAGACTAATGGGAAACTTATTTGCGTATAAAGCAACAGACATATTGATTATGATCCTAAAGCCCCGGTAAAATGTAACAGCTACCAAAAATGAAATAAAAAATTAATTCCATCTTGCCAGGTTCCTTAGGGACAACTAAAGGTTTATGTCTACTGATTTAATATATATGAATGACACTGCACACAATGTATCTACTGTTTAATTTTTAAATGCTCTATAGCATATTTAAACTGACAGGACAAGCCTTATGGAAGCACTTCCAAAACAACCAAGTTATAATCGTTATTTATATATCTGCACCGTTAAGGAAATGCAGGTTCAGAACGTGCCATCTACATTTCCTGGTGAAATCCCAGCCCTATTGGGGGCCCACAGCCATGAAGCCAGCTGTAAAACCGGCATTAAAAGACTAATTTTAACAGAATCACCCAAGTGTCTCTCAGATCCTAATGCAGGTTTCGTTGCACCCCACAGGGGCAGGTTTTTTAATAAAGCTCAAACATCACCCAACAGTTACAGGGTCTGTCCCCTCCATTTCCCAGGGCTGGCCTGTAAAGTTCATTGATTTCCTCACAGGCACTTTGCATGCAAATCCTGTCGGGGATTGCCAGAGCATTTTACAGATGACTACATTTTATGCCACTGTGAGTGCGTGTCCTGTGCGAACCTCACTGCTTACAGTTTGTGATGTTAAATGGCAATTATATACAGCACATAAAATAAATCTGTGTGCTTTGGGGGCAACGGTTACCATTTTCCTCCTAAGAAGCACCTTACTCCTCAAGCAAAACAACGAGGAACATAATCCCGAGCGGCATTTTACAACAAGCCAAGCGTGCTCTCGGTTAAAGCCCAACTGGGCTAGTTTCCCTTTCCAAGTACCATCCGCGGCTCAGAACAAATAGAGAGAAGACAAAAACATTACCATGTCCTCAGCGAATGAGGAAACTTCTGAACCCAGGTCCATGTTTCAGTGTGATAAACCTCTTACTCATAGGAGGAAGAGGCTACTCTCCCAAACAACGAACACGACATTATTTCACGCCTGGGCGTTCGGAGACGGTTCCTCACCGGGGCGAGCGCGGGGGGAGCGGCGAACCCGCCCCGCAGGGAGGGAGGTGAGGGCGCTGCCCCGGCCGGGTCGGCGCCCCCTCCCGCCGCCCCGGCGATGCCCCGGCCCCGGGCGGCGGCGCTTCCTTCCCCCGGCCCTTTTCCTCTTTGCTTAGTCACCCTGGAGCCCCCCGCGGGAGGGGGTCGGGCCGGCCCGCCCCGCCCGCCCCGCGCCCCCCTCCCGCCGCTCGGGCACGGGGGGC
>JAWWEU010000037.1:5812842-5898022 GCA_035583155.1 Acropternis orthonyx | reverse complement strand
GGCCGGGGGGGGCGCGGGGGGAGCGGGCCCGCCCGGCGCTCTTACCTTCATCAGCCTCCTGCTGGCCGCCATCTTGGCTCGCTGCTGCGCCCCACAATGCATCGCGGCGCGGGCCGCACGGGCCGCCCTCCGCTTCCTGCGGCGGCGCGCGCGGGGCGGGCCGGGGGCGGGGCCGGCGCGGGTTCGGCTCCGCTCGGCGCGGGTTCGGCTGTGCTCGGCTTGGGCCGGGGCCGGGTTCGGCTGTGCTCGGCTCCGCTCGGCGCGGGTTCGGCTCAGCTCGGTGCGGGTTCGGCTGTGCTCGGCTTGGGCCGGGGCCGGGTTCGGCTGTGCTCGGCTCCGCTCGGTGCGGGTTCGGCTGTGCTCGGCTTGGGCCGGGGTCGGGTTCGGCTGTGCTCGGCTCCGCTCGGGGCGGGTTCGGCTCAGCTCGGTGAGGGTTCGGCTGTGCTCGGCTCCGCTCGGGGCGGGTTCGGCTCCGCTCGGGGCGGGTTCGGCTGTGCTCGGCTTGGGCCGGGGCCGGGTTCGGCTGTGCTCGGCTCCGCTCGGGGCGGGTTCGGCTGTGCTCGGGGAGGGTTCGGCTCGGCTCGGCCCGGCCCGGCCCGGCTCCTCGGCGGTGCCGTTTCCCGAGGGTCGGTCCGCGCCCCGCAGCACCCCCAGCTGTTCCTCGCGGGGAAGGGACAGCCGCCTGCGGTCACGGGCTGTGTGACCACCGAACCACCTCGGGAGGAAGGAGCTGTGGAAGGGGAGAAAATGTCACTGTCGGGGTTAATCAGGACTGTAACTTGCCATGTGCTGTTTAGCCCTTTCCTGGCGCTCTGAAGCGGGGCAGTGTCAGCACAGGCATCCAGGACACGGGGCTGGCAGGTATGACATGGCACAGGACATCTGCAGTGCCACCACCACCCGTGCCCGGATGGACACCTGACTTGCTCCCCAAAACATTCCCCACTGACCCAGTGTACTCAGGAGTTGCTCCAGGACCTGCTCTGCTGATCCGTGCCCTCGATTCCCCTTTGCCCCCCCCGGTGTCAGTTCATGCTCTCACTTCATCTGACACTTCCACTACAAAGCAAGTCCCCTGAAAAAGTTCTGAGCTCTAAAATAAGCTTTACAGACTCAGACAATCTGAAAAAGAAAATGTGGTTATGACAAAAAGCCTTCAAAACCTGATGAAAATGCAACAAAAGTTGTTAATTATGAAGCACAAGAGTCTAGTACACAAAATTAGTCCCTGAACAGTTACTTGATAATTAATATAGTGCCTATTGCTCCAAAACTCAATTAACATTTGTTAATGAAGTAAGCTATACAGCACCTACAGTAATCCCCCTAATATCACCTACTTCATACACATACTATGAAATAGTTTGTAAATAGTTATATCATTAAATATATTTGATGATCATGATAACTTTCTTCTATTAAATATGCAAATATTATTGCATTCATTTTACTCAGGGGAAATGGAGTCAGAGGAAGCTGAAAGAAGCAGACTCTCCTGGGGAAGCAGCAGAGATGCAAAGTGAGCCTGTGTGCTGAGTGGGTGGAGAAGTTACACATGTGCCAGGCAGGCACAGGTTGTGTGAAAACAGGAGCTGCAGAGACACTCTGAGGATTCTTGATGTGCTGCTGAAGTGAGATGCTGGTGGTGAAGGTTTAAAAATGCTGACATCTGATAAAAGAGTCCAGACTCTATGATTGTGAAATGTACAAATACCTGAATCTGGTACCATGGTAACTTGGAAGAACAGTTCTTCCATCTGATTTTCCAGATGTCTACAAATATGAAAACCAAACTGCCTCAAATACTATCTTAATTTCTTTATTTGCCAAAATTCTATTAATATCTTCAGCTCATCTTTATTTGACTGCATAATTTTCCAAGTCTACTATCTGTGTCTGTGTGTTCTCTAAATATTTTCCCCCAAAATATGGTTATTCAGGCCCTCATCTATACCTGCACTGAGACACAGAGCCACCAGACACCAGAGACTGTACTAGAAACATGATAGGGAATTCTGAAATTACTATGTGTAGTTTTAATCCATGAATTTATAGCTTGTAATACAGTGTCAGAAGTAGCTGGGATAATTATAAGATAATCTGCATTTCCTTTAACAAGACAAAAATACCACCCACACTACAACTAACAATAGCCCAGCCTGTTCTTAAGAAATCCGTGCTGAGCGTTGCTGTCCTCACAAATTGACACTTAGTGTTGAAATCCTGTATTGCAGCAGAGTGTTTGAGTTTACACAGAACTAGGCACATTTCACATACCTGCTGCCAGGATCCTGGATCCTTTCCATGCCTGGTATCTGACTGGATCCAGAGCAGATCTGACAGTGATGCACGTCTTGGGGATGACCGAGGGTTGTGCAGCCATACCCTGAGTGCTGGATCCCACCTGGATGCTGGTTACCAAGTCAGGACATGCTGTTGTCTGGCCAAACTGGATAACAGATTAAAAAAGAAAATAGGCATGGAATCATCATCTAATGTCTCTAATTGATGACTAGTCATAATCATGGGTGCTTGGGAGTATGAGATGAGAGACTGTCAGCTTGCATGGTGGTCCCTAAATAAGCATCCTCTGCTCTATGGACAGGGAGAGAGCAGAGGGTAGATGGACGCCTGTTCTGGTCCAGCTGGACACTCCTTACATTCAGGATTCCTTGGATACGATAATTTGCAGAATATAGACAGAGCTCAAATTTCAAACAGATTCCAATACCTTTAAAACACATCAAAGGGACATACCTGTAATCCACGAGGACTAAATTAATCTCTAGGAGCAAGGTGAAAGATAAAAAGATAAGATAAAAAGAGTAATCAATGCCTTAAATCATAATACACCTCTCCATTGGAGTTGTTAAATCAGAAATGGTTGGGGGACAAAAAAAAAAGACATACTTTTTTTGTTGACAATCCTCCATCCTTTATTCCCAGCTAACAAAGTTTTTAGGGAGGTTTTCATGTCCCTTCAGTCTCTTACATCTCTAATGACAAGCATTTTAAAGCAATTAATTATGTATGATGATTGTCATCTGACATTTGTTCTGTCTGGTAAGTATCCATTATAGAATTATAAACTCATTGTTTTCTGCATTTTGTATTGTCATGAATGTTATTAAAGTGATTCTGTCCTATACAGACCCCTTTTCCCCTTGAATGTAATATTTCTTAACTGTTTATAAAAAACTAAATACATTAAGTCCCCATTGCTCCTGGAAACTGGTCTAGAGATGGAGAGGGGAATGCACAAAGTGTTACAACAATGATACTGTGAACTTTACACTGCAAGTATGTGAGCTTTCTATTCATGCTGCATTAACTTCTGTCAGCCTGAACCAGAGAGAGGGGCCCATGGTGCTGGGAACTCTGAATATCACACTGAAAAAGACTGTTTCTCACTGAAAACCCCTGAGAAACCAGTGGTGCATCCCTCTCAGAATAACCCAGGAGACAGGACAGCTGATAAATGCGTGCCTTTTCTTGGAAGACTATTTTATTGCATGTCTCAGCAGTGCCTTGGGACCAGGCAGGTCCTGGCACCCTTGTCGGGGGGTGGGAGGGCTGTCCTGGGGTGGGGGTTTTTAGGCGCCCTGCTGAGTTCAGGTCAGGAGACAGTAGCAAACACCAGACCAACAGCTCAACAGATAAATTGTTCCTCTCTGTGTACCAGCACAATAAGAAATGCAGCCAGCAGTGCAGTTACCTGGATTGAAACAGAAACCCAGTAGTTCACCAGTACTGGGCTGAACTTAATACCCTGGTGCACAAAGAGTCTATACCTGAGCACTACCCAGCACTGCCTGGAGGTGTGTGCAGGCAGCACCGGGTGCCTGGCAGCAGGGACAGCCGGGGACAGCCACCCCCAGAGTGCCTGAAGGGCCTGGAGAGATCCTTCAAAATAACAACTGCCTCGGAGAGAGGGAAGCTCTCTGAAAGTGTGGCAGAAGGCAAAGCAGCACAAGCACAAGGACACTAAACCACTTCTACTACCCAGGAATGGGAAGAAAGATCCAGATAATGACACAAGACCACTTTCATAGCAATCAGGTCTTTGCTTCTTTCAGATGAGGTCACTGAATGAGACACAGGAATCAGCAAGAGACAAATGTTCCTTAATCCAGTTCTCCAAGACAATGAGCTGCAAGATTTAGAGTATTCTTAGCTCAACATAGCTATGACCCTTTTGGTGGACCTAAGGAGCACCCTGAAGGAGAGGTTCCTCTAACTCCTGAAGAAGTGGATGAGAGCTCTTGAGACATGGACGGGGGATGGTTTATTCGAGGGAGAGCTGACAGATGGCAGAGGAGAACAGGTCCCCTCTAATGTAGTAGAAGTTTCAAAGGATGACATGATGACAACTGAGCCTTCAGAGCCAAGACAGCTCTTGCAAAATGCACATCACGAAGTGAAATTTTACAGCAGAAGTGTGAGCAATTGAGGAAAAAGGGATGGTCTTGACAAAGAAACTGGTGTCATTGTGTTGGCTGATAGACAGGAGATGCAGAGATTCCTCTTAATAATGCGTCAGTGTCTTATCCAAGAAATCTCACTTTAATCAAACAATTTGCAGGAGGTATTGTTGTTGGCCCAGAGCCTCCACTTGTGCTGGCTGTGTAGATATTAAATGTGGTTTTTATAGCCAGAATGTGAGAGTCAGCTCAGAGACTCAAGCAGCGATTGAAGACTTGGATTTTAAAAAATCCGACATACCAAGTTCTAGTTCAATGTGTAACAGAAAAAAGAAATTCAGAAAAGAGGCATCCTAGTAGAGAAAGACTCCAGAATGTTTAACACTTAGGCGCATCATCCTGTTTCAACACAGGTCACTTGGTGCCAAACACCTCAATGAAAGAGACAATGATTTGTCAAAGGCAGAGGTCTCTTGGTCTGTGTCCCAAAACCCAACCCTCAGCAAGGAGCACAAGTGAAAGGGTGACCTAAAGACATGAAATGACACATCAACCAAGAGCAGCAGCTAGGACATGGTTTAAATAACTTTTATGAGAATTATATACACTGAAGAAAAGGTTTCCTTTAGCACAGATTTCAAAAGGAAGGATTTTGCTCAGCTGGCACTGAGGATCTGATTTTGCAACAATTCTACCCATATGTGAAAGTCCTCCTACACCAAGTTACATCCAGAATCAGTCACCTATTGTGCCCTTTATAGTGAAAACGTTTTCGTTTTCTCTTTGTAATTAATGAATTTTCCTTGTACAGACTTGTTTGCTTGAAATGTTACCCTGTTTTACCTGTTAAGTTTAATTTTTTTTCATCTATAAATACTAGTCTTATTTCCAGTGTGACTTGCTCTGACTATAAATGGTGTAAAGGCTGGCTCACAGATAAATTACATGTGGAGTATTTTAAAATAAACGAATATTCAAAGACTTAAATTTGAACTTAATATGACTATTTGCTTAGACCAATGGAAGGTTTACTGGTTTTTAAAGCACTGTTTGTTTCTGTATCCATCACATTGTCTTAAGACACAATTTGTTTAGTGTTCGTGCTTTGTAAACATAGATTGCCTGCTTTAAGTAAGTCTGGATTACAATAAACAATTTCTTGTATTTTTTCAGCACTTGGCTTTAAACCCGCCATTTAGTGAAGGACAAACCTGTAAAACTTTTTTAGAAGTTATTTTGCCCTTGCATTATGTTTAGTTTGACAATTAACTCATAAAACAATGTCTTTGATGAGAAGGCGAGGCGAGACGCGTGGTGTGGGTTCCACCGCTCTGTGTGGAGATGCCAGTCCGCCTGTCCCAGGTGTGGGCACAGCTGGGGGCTGATGGCTCCGAGCGCATTCCCACTGCCCAGCAACTGCTCTGACTTTTGTCCTGCCTCTACAAGTGCCCAAAGACCTCTCAGTAATTTAGGATGTGCTTTTTGTATATTTTCAATTTGTGCTTTTACAGAGAGGTACAGAATATAGGAAACTCCAGCTTAATACTGGCTTCTTCTATTTAGCTCTGCACGTCTCCGAGGTAGCCCGTAAGCCCCGACTGTGGCACACCCGGGAGCGAGCCCGGTGTGCCAGAGCCGGAGCGGAGTTGCAGGGCCGGACACCATTAGGTGGCAGCAGAGCCCGGGAAACGCGCGCCCCGCGCACCCCCTCGGGGCTGGCACTGCCCCCAAATCCCCTGCTCTTCTCAGCGCCCCCGGGGTCGCCTTCCGGGGGTTTTAAAAAGCACTCCAAGCAAAGCACTTGCTCTTCATCTGTGTGTCACACCACTGCCTGTAGTGCTCGCAGCTGCAATAATCAGACCTCTGTTACGGGAGGAGTGATTTTTCTTTCTCTTTTAGTTTATGCACATCTTTGTATCTGCTTCCAGTTTGGAAAAGCTTTTTTAAACCTAAATTTTGACGGGAGGGGGGGAGGGGGCGGAAGCTAATTAATTAATTTTATTTTTTTTAAGGGTGTTGCTTTTAATTAAAACAATGGAAATTTCAGCAAGATGCACAAAGCCAGACTAGGCAAAATTCTCAAAATAGTATAAAAGCAACTGCATGTTCACAGGGAGATGGCATTAGATGACTGTCATGTCTCATTTCCACATTTAAACAGGCCCCAAACCTGCCAGTTTTATACTAAAGGTGTATTTCCTTCACACTCAGGTTTTAACCCGAAGAGCTATTGAGAGGCAATAGAATGAACCACAGTACTGAACACAGTTTTAATAAGGCACCTTTGAAGAAAGACACCACCTCTCAGGATCCACACTTCCTGCACAAATCAGAGAAAACCATCCAGACTATTAAACTGAGGATTTGCTGTACTTGTGCCTTCAGAACTAAATTTCCTTTCTGTACAGGCTGTGACTGCTGAGCACGGGGGAAATTCAGCCCTTTGAGAGCACAGATCTGCAGAACTGGGACTGAGAGTGTCAGATCCATGGGGTAGTCACAAGGTAACCCCACTGGTCCTTGCCCCACTGCAAGAAATACTCCCTTAGAGCAAAGCTGACACAGGTTGGATGCACCAACAGGTGCCTTTCACTCCTCTTAGCTCAGTTTGATGGAGCAGATCCTGTGGAATAACATAGCATTAACCCAAGTCTATTTTTATAAGTCCAGTATTTCAAACCCCCTAATATTATTCTAACCAACAAAATGCAGGAGTGTCATCCACTGAAGGGGATATACTTTGCTGTGACTTTACCCCTGACCTTTCCTGCACAGCACAATTCATTCCTGTGACCCAAGCACAACCGATGCTCACTGTTCAAGCTGTCACATCCATGCAGAAGGAGGAATCAGAGCTGGCAGTAGCAACTTACTGTTTATTCATGGAGTCAGGCCTGTGACAAGAAGACAGATCCCAAAAGTAGGATCCAGCTCTTGAGGGTGGCAAATTTAGAGATGCTGGCTGGCAAAAGGATTCTTCTGTATCAGATATGCAGCTTCTTCATGGTGTTCTGTGGATATGCCTTATCGCTCAGAGGTAGAGATGCAATAAATATGGCTTGGCAGGGAAGGTTTAGATTGGGATCTTACAATAAGTCACAGGAAAGCCCATCCTTTAATGTATTAAAATAAGAAACTAACACATATGACAGTCAAAGCACAAAGGGACCATTGTCCACTTGATGGAAAAAGCAGTAGAGTGGGCCAGAGAAATTGTTCTGCCACCTTGGACCTGGCTCCCAGTCCATGGTGCTTCACACCCACTTTACTGAAAAGATCTTTTCCATAACAGGTGGGATAACAGTGTTTCTCACTCAGGTACTGACTGTCCCTGCTGCATTCTCCAGTTCAGTTACCCTTCAGAAAAGCAGAGCAGTGGCAGGAATATTGCTGGTGCAGGAAGTGACTGCCAACTCCTGCTGTCCCTTCTCATAGTTCACTGAAATTCTATTATTAAAAATTTAAGAATACTCTGTGTTTTAAGACACCTTAATTTCTGGTTCTTCATGACTAAACATTTTCCTTCAGATCACACTAGTGACTTAGTTCAGAAAGCTCCAGCACAAGAGTGTTTATAACTGATCTATGAAACCCCAAGATCAAAAAGTTGTTCTATTTTTTCACTAATGCTATTCATCTCAAGAGAAGAGGACATGAAGGAAGTTCTTAATTCTTCAAATAATCAAATCACAAAGTAGGAAATCCCTCTAAATTTTAAATCAAACTCATCACACATTACTGACTATCTCTGAAAGGGCTCCCAGGAGACAAGAAACACGGTAAAGACAAAAATACTTTTTCTGCAGCTTTTACATTGTATTCAATATTAGAAAAAAGCTCTCCAAATTCTAACAGAATTCTCCATTGCTTACCTTACCCTAATAAAGAAAGACAAAAAGTCCAGGGAGAACAGAGCTTCCATGGCTTATGGCTTTTAGAAATTACCTGCTAAGTGTGTAATTTTAAAGTGATTGTCTACCATTAGGGCTACAATAAACAGCACGGTGGAAAATTCAATCTGATTAGCTTTTCTAATGAGCTGCAGGAGGTTGTGGAGGCCAGAGCTGTAGAATCTTAAACATTTCATCACTGATTACAAACCTGCCTCTGAATTAATCAGATAATGAAGTGCATAGATTTAATGAACCTAATGCTGATCAACAAATTATCAGTGATCCTTGCAGATTTTTGGCAGGCTAAACACCTTTTTCGTAAGATTTCCTAAAGTAGGAAGGGTAGAAAAAGTGTGTGTTCTCTATGTAGTTTTAAATGCAACAACCAGTAGATATAAACTTCGTAATTTACACAATTACTTGATTTACTCACAGTGTGTTCAAGTTCCTGTTGGTGCTCCAGGAGGGCTGTTGTTATCACAGATGCAATTTAATTGAGACAGCAGCGATTAAAGATGAGCTAAATCCTGAGAACTTCTAACTACGGTCTCGCTGGAACAAATGGAGCTCTGGATCTGGGAATGAGAGAACAGGTTTCAGACACTGCCACTGTACTGTCTGCAGCAAGCCCAAGTTCCTAAACCCAAACCATCCCTTCTGGAGGAACTGCTTACCCCTGTTAGCACCAAACTGCCCCTGCCCCGACCTCCTGGTGCCCACGTTCTTCTCTCCTCCAGCCATTTCTTTTCCCTCCACGTTTCATTCCTGTCGCTAGACTTTAAGGACACATTCCATTTCGCAACAGAACAACTGGCCACAGTTCCCCGAAGCCCCTGGCTCTGTCTGGGTGGGAGAACAGACCAAATCAGTGCCACTGGGACACACACCCTGTGCGAGTGTCAGCAGTGCTGTGCGCCTGGGCTGTGCCTCTTTGCTGTGAGACACAGACATTCCAGGTACAGGGACTCATGCCCTCGCTTGCTGTTTCTCCTGAGTTTTGGAATGTTCTGCTCTTGGGATTTCCTTTCATTTTCTGCTTAGTCACCAACCTAATACTCACTGAAAGATCACAGTTATTACTGTTAAAATCTAATATACTGCTCTTGGCTACTGACAGGTCCGGGGTATGGACTAGATAGACCTTTGCTCTGATCCAGTATGGCATGTCTTATGTTCTTATTATGACTTAAAATTTACTTTCCCCAAAGGGATGTGCTTGTAGAAGTCCATCTGTCAAGTGATTCATGAGAAGGGGACATAAAAGAGAACTGAATATGACTAACTGAATACATTAAAAAAATTAAAGAAGTATTCCTGGCAAAGAAATGAAAGATCTTAAATAAAACCCCTAAGAACTTGAATTTGTCACCTCTCTAGTATCTGGTTTGCATTTTAAATGGTTGCACCTTTGATGAAACTTTTTTTTATGCTATGTATTGCCCTTTTCTTATAAAAACATATGTGGCTTTTCCTTTCTATCTCAGTTGTTTTGGATTAAAGGAGAAGAGGCAATTACAGCAATATCAAAGAAAGAGACAGAAGCAATCGCATGGATCAAATTATTATCTCATTGAAATCCAGGGGCCTGTTACTTGCAAATTCAGTCAGGCCAGGATTCATCCTCAGTGCCTGGAACAGTGGCAAATTGGTTTTAATCCTTGCACATTTCTCATCTGTGCCCAGTATGATTTATCCTGCAATGTTCAGTTCTTGGTATTTGTCTCAAGGGCTTTTGATAAACATACCTCTGAATAAAAATGCCAAACTTCTTTTGTGAAGTCATTTTGGTAAGAAATTTCATTTTTATTTCAAATACCAATTCCAAATGCGCAGAGTCACTGCGAAAGTAGAGCTGTTTGATGGAGTGTTTGAAAGCACTTTTTCCAATGTTTGCTGCTGAGGAGTGGGAATAAGCTCAGTGTTATGGCAGTACCCATTTCATGCATTATCCCCAACATCAGCGCGTGTGCTTTGGAGTGGTGTCACATTTGTGTTGTAAACACAGTATCTTTGTGGTTCTGATAGGGCACAATCAGCACAGATCAGCCAAGTCAACAGATACGTGGGAGGTGGAATGGCATGACACTGACACTCTCATAAAATAATCAGATCATCTCATTTTTCTGACAACTCCAGACAAAGCACTGCTCGCTGCAGGTTTGAAGCTGACATGTGTCTCTAAAACGTCTTTTTCTAAACATGATTTCCAACACCAAATGTCTCATTTTTTAAGGAGTTTTCACGGCAGGCTTAATTTATAATGTTAGAAAACAGGATGCTGGAGCATCACTGAGGTTTTCAAACCCCCTAAAAGAATGGGAGTTCTGCTGGATGCCATCTTAAGTGGGTGGAAATACGGCAGCATCCAAAAATAAACAAAGATGAAAACTGAAGTGCTTCACCTCTCACTGCTGGTGATGCTCAGATGTTCTGGATATCAAACCCTACATATGTAAGCTGAAAATAACCCAGAAGCCTGAATTAATAAACCTGAAAGTCAAAAGGTATGAATTAATTTGACTGTGTTATTGATGGTAGGTTCAAGGTATATTTTTTTACCAAACAGGAACTAACTCACTGGAATTCGGACACTTGGGAATTGCATCTTGCTTTGCTGACTCACCCATTGTTCCCCACATTTCTTTACTGGAATTCTGTAATGGATGTGAAACAGCTTTCCCCTGCCCTCCCCTCAACAACTGGTTATTTCCTATGATAAAAAACTGAAATAAAGATGTGTGGTGCATGACACCTACTTCCAGAATCTCTGAATTTCTAAGGTATTTTTGATACTGAAACTATGACCAGCATTTTTATCTGGTGTGTCTGATGCCAATTGTTCTTATTCTAGACCAGTTTGGGATATTTGATTAACTCATTTCTAGTTAATTTGGCGTAGTCCATGCAGGCTGAGGCCACTTTCAGGAAGCCCATTTATGAGCCACAAAGACTGCACCAGTTCCAGGAGGCAAAGATAAAGATAGATAGATAGATATATGTATGGAAATAGGAGATTGTGTTTACCCTCTGCAAATATTCACACACTCAGAAATGAAGCCCCTATTTACCCTAATACCCCTTGCTGTAAATTAGCCAACTGTCTCTTATCCCGTGTTAATGCACCTTAGGACTGATGATTGACATTTTAAAATACAAAATAACAGCACCATTTACATTTTTGGAGACTTGCAGCTTCCCTCATTACTGTTCTAAATTAAACAAAGGCACTTCTTTCCTCCCAGGTCATGTTTTCTCAATCCATTGATGCTTCAGCTCTCCCTCTCCTTCTCTCCCCCCCATCTCTCTGCCCACTTTTCCTCTTTTCAAACTGCAGAGTCCAGATCTCAATCCAGCAATCTGCCTCGAGTCTCACAAGTGCTAAACCGAGCAGAGCAGCCGCCCCTATTTCCATATGTGCCTTTTGCAGACACAGTCAGCCTGTGATCGATGACAACCCTTCATGCCATGCAGCTACTAATGAAGAGGAAAAACCACTCTTGATTTTCAGCTAATTAAAAGGCTGAGAGTTATCACACCTCCACGTGTCCCAGGGCCGAGCAGGCTCGGGATGGTTCCAGCTGTGCACTGTGCTCAGTGTAGGAAGGCAGTCCAGAGGGGGCTCTTTACTAGAGCATTAAGATGGGTCAAAGAAAGTTCTTGGCAGGCAGCATAAGCTTGTGGGTCAGATGTTACGGAGTCCTGTTTTATGTCTTGTCTTTTATGTATGAAACTCTTTGGAAGTTCTTCAATAACAAAACTCCTGTTGCTTTCCTACACATTTTTCCAGTGTCTGAAAATCTACAGACCGAAAATCTAGATGCTTTTGTTTACAGATGCTCAAATTCACACATTTGCTAGTGAAACTTACTGCCAGTGATTCCAATCCATTTAACAAATCTAACATTTCCACGTGGCCCCCAAATTCCTGCACCTCCAGGTCCTTCAGGGTGCACAGTCAAAACTGGACGGGAAGTCTGTAAATGGTGTAGACAGATACTGCATTTATCTGTGAGACTAACTCTAAAAAACGGAAGATATGCAGAGCAATAAAGGATCAATGAACATTATTTATATGAAGCTGAGAACTCAGACAAGTCTATAAAGTTTTCTTTGTATTTTTCTCCATTTTTGCAGAACCCTGTAAAAAGCAATATCCTAAATAGTGGTTGCTGATAGCAGAAACCCCCATTAACAAAGATTTAAATTGTGCAGGAGTAAGAATTGCTTTCAGGTCGGTAACAGATTAAAATGTAATATTTTCAAAATTCCCCTATTCTTTTAGAGTTGTGAAAACTCTTTTTTTTTATTTCAAGATAACGAGAGGTTTGCATTTTCAAATACAGAGCAGGTACATTAGGTTGGAACAACTCCAGCTGTCCTTGCTCAGATCTTACTTGGCCAAAGCTTCCATTGGTCTCTGAATGAGAGTAAACTGGGCAGTGGCTTCAGGACATGGCTCAGAGACAGTGCTTCATCCAGAGACTTCAGCACAAACACACTTGTTAAGGTTATTATAGAATCAATCTTTCAACATGAATTCACTTCATTAAGGGCCCAACAATATCCCCAATAAAATCTGTGAAAATTTTCTACTGTCTTCAGAGAAGGCGTTTTGGGGCACTCAGTGGACATTCATAACCAAAAGCTACTGCTGTGCAAACAGGTTAGTCTGTGGGTGAGGCTTTACATGCAGTGAGAATAGAGAGGGTAGACAGGAACAGAAGAAAAAGAGAGCAGTTTATAAGAATAATACATGCATGGAGAGGGCCAAACTCACTGGTGTCATCAGCTGCTCTATGTCTCTTGATTTAAATTAATTTCTGTCCTTTTACTCCAACCTGACCAGATCTCCTGACCAGGTACATTTGGAAGCTTCCACACCATCCAGTCGTACAGCTGAGGGGTCTCTGGATTAACTGCCTGTACAAATCTGAGTGACCCAACTGCTACACATTCACCAGTCACTGGGCCTGCTGGCACCCTGGACCTGTGGCTGCTTTCTGAGCCGTGCAGAACTGGGAAGGCTGCGAAGTCAAGTGTACTTTGGCTGAGCAAAGTGCCTCGGATACCATTTTTTGAGTGTATAGCTCTATAAATCTCAGTATGGCCTTTTGAACTGTATATTACTATAGAACTGTGGGAAATCCCTTTTGGGAGAGAAGTGGCACAGTTGATATTTATCACTGCAAAGTCTGTTGCAACACACTGTCTCTTTCCTTTGAAATAAAAGCTTTTAAATTACAGATGATCAACTATATTCACACCCCAAGCGAAACCAGAATATTTGTGGCATTTTGCCAGTATCGGCTTGGGTGTGAAATATTTGACATTTTGTGTTAATTTTTTACAGTAATAAAAGCACTTTCTCAGCTAAAATCTCCTTTTCCATCCCAGAAAGCCACTGGGCTTGCAGCTACTTCATGCTCACACCAGTAAATCCACGTCCCACGGCTGAAGGGAACAGTCCTGGGCATTGTGCTACACGAGCATTTAGAGATGCTGCCACGGTATGATCACTGACCACATCTGGAATGTGACAGGTTAGCAACAGGCAGGACTTTGGGATGTATTTTAATAAAGGCAATTACATTAATCTATGCATGTGGCCAGTGAAACAAGGTGCTGTACTGCCTGTGTGCAATGTGGCTGAGCTAGCACTGAGCTAGCACTGATACAGGCATCTTACCCCAGCAGTTCCAAAACTCCAGCTCTGCAACTTGGATGTAGCTTACCTTCCTCTTTCATGTATTGACATTTCTTTCCTTTGGGGAAGGAGGCACTAGATTTTAATGAACAGAGAAAGGAGATGTGAACCTTGTAAGAGGGATCAGTCACAGAGTGAGTTCCGAGTTCATCTCTTAACACCAGTGGTCATTTCAGTGTTGCTGCTAACAGGGCAAGTGTTCCTCTCTCTAGGAGATGAGGAGTCATCCCATTAAACCCCGCTCTTGTACAGTTTTAGAAACAGAGGTGGGCAAATCTGTGAGGAATTGCAGAGCAAAATCTGACAGATTTCAGACGGTGGAGCTGCCCAGCTCCTGCTGAGAACGCAGTGAGGGAACAGATCACACCATCTCTGCAAGACCTCAGAGATATTTGCTTTCTCTTCCTGAGAAAGCAGAGCTGTCAGTCCTACTCCCAATGTATCAACCAAAGTATCTTGGCTGTAATTAAATAGAAATAGAGAGGAAGAAGTATTTTTCTTCCTGCTGCAACAGTCACTTTCTAGCATTCGATTCATTTCATGTGTCACTTGGAATTTCACAGGACAGGATGCTGACACTTGTGGGTCTGAATTTTTACAAGGGAACATTTCTAAGTGTGAGGTTTAGGCTCTCTCTTGTGGCTCATTTAAAGACAGCCGCCCTGAGCTTGATTTACAAAGACATCAAAGCCCCTCTTGATGCAAACAGGAACCCAAGGCCCTTGAATCACCTGAGCTCCTAAAGCCATGATGTGAACAGAAGTTTTGTGCTTTGACTGCTCAGAAAAATTTGTAGTCATATCTGGACTTCTACCCTCTTCCCATGGGTGAATCAGGAATGGTTTCATTCTTCAAATGCTCTCTTTCTTGAAAACAGTAAATAACTGAGGTTTGCCTCCGTAAACAGGAAAAATTGCACCATGAGACACAGTCCTATGAGATCTCCAAATTACAGGAGCTTCCCTTATGGTCAGTGGACACTCAACAGCAGAACTGCAGTCTGCAAGTGTTTTGCCTTTGGAAGCTCCTCAGTTTCCACCTAATCCTGTTCTACAATTGTATTTCTACTAAAAAAAAAAAAAAAAAAAAGAAAGAGGTAAAAAGGGAAAAAAAGTCCCTATACCTTAAAAATGTTTAATTCTATGTGAATGGATCTGCATAGGCATCTGCTGGCCAGTAAACTTCCCTGCTCATTTATGATGGTGAGGGTTGGGATACATGACCTAGTGGGCAGGAAATCAGGCACACACACACTCACACTCACAAGTTACCCTCTTTCTGACTCACATAGAAACAGGATAAAGAAAAGTTGGGAGGGGAAAGGGATGGAGCAAGAAAAGGAGAGAAAGAATGATCACAGTTGTTCCAGATCCCCATGACAGTTTTTATCCACTGCCACCTGCAGCCATGGGTGTTTTGCATGGGCTGAGGATGCTTTGGGAGAGCCCTGGCCTGTGTGAACAGGGGCATGGGATGCACAGATGAGAACAAAAGGCACAGTGAAGGCCCTGTGTGCTCCATGCTGCCTGAAATGCTGAAAGCCACTTTTAGGAGACAATTTACAGAAAAATAAAAAAGTTTACAAACTGGTTTATGAGACAGTTAAATGGTCCTTGAGGGGGGGTCTTTATAATTGAATTATAAGAACAAAAGAAATCTGAGGAGCAGTCAGAGGCCTTAAGGCCCAACATGCTTGACCTCATTTGGTTTAATTGCACTGCTGGCTCTCTCACTATAACCTTCACTTGGAGAACAGTCCCTGGAAATCATTTAAACTCCTTGCTTCAGTTGCCTTTGTTAGTGATTTAGTCAATAATTTTATTACCTCTTTGGTAAGATAGCTCTGAGTACCCCAATCTTTAATTAAAAGCCTCTTAGGTTTGAATCTTTTAGCAATATGAACATATCTATCCAAGATCTCTATCAGAACTTTCTATAAATTTTATAACTTCCTCCTAGTCATCTTGAGGACGCTGTTTTCCATTGTGAACGAACCCATGTCCCCTTGCACTGCCCCTCTGTCAAGAGCAGGCTGAGCTCTGCTGGCCTCAGGGAACAGTGAGGTGCCAGGGGGAAGGTGGCCAGGGCTGCAGGAGGCAGGGAGAGGGGGGAAGTGTCTGGAACCAGGACCAAATGGGGGCTGATGGAGGTACCACAGCACTGCGGAATCAGGATTTAGTCTGACCACTGCCACAATTATTCCTATAGCCAGAGGTTGATGGAGTGCACATTTTGCCTTCCTCTGTGCTGCTGGTGGCTGCAGCAACACTGATGCCACAGTCCCCAAGACTTCCCCTTCCTTTGTACATAACACATGTTACATTTGGAGCAAGCCCGTCCTGACAGTCTTACCTTCAGAATGACTTTTTTATATCTGCCCTCTATTAACTTTTTTATTTTTAATATTTAGGTTATCTCTTTTTAAATCAGCTCCTGTTCTTCAGGAGGGTTTCTGTTCAGCCAGTGACCTCCCAGAATCACAAATTCAGTCCAACATGATTTCATCTCCAAGAGATCAGAAATGAATGCTTTGCAAAACTGGAAACAGTCATTCCTCTTCTGAACATGGCTGTGATGTTCAGTTTTCTGGTAGCAAAGCAAAGGGTAACAATGAAAAAAGCACCATTAAGACACTAAAAATCCTGGTAAACTGATTCTGTCAGGGCTCAGTCCTGCTGTGAGACAGCTGTGGAGGGTGGTCTCCTTGGGAGCACATCTTGGAAGGACCTGGGTCTGAGCCTGGCCTGTCTCTTGCTCTGACTCGTGCAAAGTGGGTCCACTGTGGTCCCTAATCAGACCTGCTCACCCCGACTGTAAGGATGGAGTAGGCAAAGACAGGAGCAGTGCTAAGCGGGTTCATCCTGATGGTCTCCAGTCAGGCTGCCAAGGAAGCTCAAGCTGCAGGATAATGCACTCAGAGGTGGCACCTTTTTCCCCTGTTCAGTCTCCCAGCCTCCTCCCTGTGCAGGATCCACCCAGGCAGGCCCGCGGAGGGGCTCCCAAAGGCTGCTCTGCTCCTCACTGCCTGCCACAATGGGAATGCTAGCAGTTCCTGGTGGAGGTTCTCCAGGACTGGAGGAAGCCTCCTTGCACTCCATCCCCACATCAAAATTGAGAACAGCCTGTTCCCTGCCATCAGAAGTCCAGGTTGCTCCCCCATAAGGAAGCCCCTGTGCATTAGTGCTGGCTGTAACGCTGTCCTCCAGCCCCAGGCTGGGCCACAGCCTTTCTGCCTCAGTTTCCCTTTCTGCAAAATTAGGGTAATTGTGCTGCACACCTCAAGGGGGAGGGGGTCCAGAGAAATTAATGAGTTCTTTGTAAAGTGCCTTGAATGTGAATACCACTATGGGTAGTAAGTGCTAACTATCAATTATTAAGTGGGAGTCAGGCTTCAGGAGCTTTATATCAGGGAAAGGTTAAGCAAGTGTAATAGCAGAAGACATGTAATGAAGCTCAGCACTGCCCCGTAGCACTGGCTGTGAAAACCTAACATCCACAGTAAAAATTCCAGCTCTGTGGCCTATGCAGAATATTTTGCTCTGCTGCTATAATGATGACACTTAGAATTAGACCGACATAACCTAGAGAGCTCTGGGGACTCATCATCTCCGAGATTTCACTTAATTATTGGCAAACTCTGTCATTTAGTATCCCAAGCAGGCTGCACTATGTATAACCAACACATCTAATTTGATTTCATCTTGAATTGCTCCTATGAGTGGTCTTGAATGGAACCGCATCTGGTATCTTGGCAACGTCCCTTCTTCTCTTGGAGAGAGCTGTCCTTGAATCTATAAAATGGATCTCTAACGGCAGGGGGGGTGTGTGTGCATGTGTGCTCGTGTTGGGGGATAAACCCTCTGGGAGCACACAAAGGCAGGCTTGGCTCACACGCACGTTTGATGTGTTTAGGTTTTTCATACTTTTTTTCCAGATAAATTATATCTGTGAGTCTTGGTGTAAATATTTTTTGAGCTAGGGCAGTGGATTTAAGAAGCACTTAAGATACTCCATCCTTAATTGAAGCTTTCAAGAGGAATTGTTTGCTGGTTTGTATGGATAAAACATTGTTGCTTTCCTCTGTGATATATAATTAGAGGGGTAGGGGTGGGGGGATCAAGTGGACATTTCAAGGAGAAAAACATACTAATCATAAAAGTATAGTCAGAAATCAATTTTTCTGTGTAATCTGATGAGGTTCAGAATTTTGGCACGTAGGACACAAGGATCACTCAGCTTCCCACTAACTCAGGATTTCTCTGTCCAGCCGTCCCTCCCTGCTGTCAGCTGGGCTTGTGGAGAGGAAAACTCACCCCAATTTTCATGGACAGCACAAAAATGAGAGACAATTCACAACCCGTTACCCTTCTCAGGGTTTTGGATCTTATACCTTACACAAGGATAAGCCCAGGTGAATGGATGAGTGGTTTCCACGGGGGATGTGCATTCCACTGTGCTCGTGGGGAACACAGGGGAATGTGCAGACAGAGCATGTACACACATGTGGGGCACAGGGTCAGGAACTGCTCTCAGGTTCTAGGATGTCTATGACATTTTTTGAATCAAAGGACCTTATCTGCCACTTAAGACTTGCTGTTCCTTTTTGCTGCAGCGAAGTTAAATCACTGCAGTTATTCCAGGTACTGCAGTATCCTATTGGTCAGTAACACCCAATTCTGCAAAGCTGAAAGCACAAGGACTCTTGTTCTGTGTTTCCAGAGGAGTACCTTGCAACATTACATTTGTAATATAAACAGCTATAGGGAATGTTCTCCCTTTGCATCATAATTTGAACATCTTTAGGAGTCATGTTTTGGAAGAAGTATGTTTTTTCCAGCTGTGAAAGACATAGGTATGTCAGGGAAGCTCAGGATTAAAATGAACTAACAGTTCAGGTTTGTTTTTATGCTAACTCAGAAAGTGACATTTTTTTCAGTCTTCTCTTGATCATTCCCAGACTAAGTTAAAGTTTCAGTAAGACTAAAATATAAATTGGAACCTTGAACATTATCAACAACTTGGTAACTTGATTAACTACTTGCTTGCTTGACAACCTGATATTCACCTGACCTTTTATTTTCCCACAGGAGGATCTAGTTTTTTCCTATTCAAAAGAAAGCTGGGATAATTTCTTGCTTTAAAGACAGATCTTTCACCAGCATCTAGGATGGCCCAAACTGCTTATGTGCAACAGGTAATGCCTATTTACCCCTTTACCTTTCTCAGATCTCTTGAGCAGAGTAAAATTGCAGTACCACATGCATTTGGGAATATGCTGTGTTTGAGTGGTCAAAGTACATTCATCAGCCTAATAAAATGCTCAGTGCTTCCTGGATGTACAGGATATGAATCAGTTAATGTGAAGAAGATGACCGCAAAGCATCCTCATTACTGAACTGTATGAGGGCTGTGCTGCCTGCAGAGCAGCTGTGCTGGGGTGTTGCTGTGCACATTTCAACAGATTGAGCAAAGGGACATAGATGGATGCAAACCTCTGCTCAGGCACAGGAATTAATTATGTAAAGGTGTGATTTTTGATTGGTATTTTCTTGTGTAATTATATCCCTGACTTAACAGGGCTTCACTCCAACTGTTCCTCTCAGTAACAGTTTGCTTTCAAGTACTGAGTGGTAATTATTGGTACTGGTATGTGGTATTTGCACTGCAGGTTTGGTCAGATGGAGGAACTCTAATGATCTTCCAAATAAATGCAGAAAAGAATTGATGCTAACATCATGATATTTTGGGTGATTAACAAGGGGAGCAATGTTTGGAATCAGGGTGGAGTTGGCAGTGTTTGGGGGAGATCTCTAAGTGACCCCGCTGCAGTTCAGCTCCTGCTGCACTGAGTGGGACACTTCCAGTTCCTGCACTGGTTCCACTGCACTTCAACAAAGCTGGACTAACTAGCAAAGAAAATGTTTATAAGCATCTATGAAAATAAGAGCTGTCAGGATAAAACTAATCAGAACAAAGGGACTTATGCCTATTTTAAAGTATAACTAGATCTGGCTTTAATTGCTCTTTTGAAAACTTTTACTCAACATGGGCCTTTCTTCAATTTAAAGGATAAAATATGAGTTTTGGTTACTTTTAGATTCAAACCATTGTGCTGGCACTGTGCAATGGAACAGTTTAGGAAAAAAAAAATCCGGGGCAGTCCTTTGATTAAAAAAATTGATGACTGCCAGACTAGACAATCTTTCAGGGTCTCTGCCAGCCTTATGGTTCCATGATTTGTCATCAGTCTGGAAAAGTCTCTGCTCTCATTCCTATCTTTGTAGCTGCACTGTCTTCATTTTACACAAAGGAGTGGTGCTGTGGAGAGGCTGCAGGAGCTTGCCAAGAACCAAAAAAGGGATCAGTGATCAAATCTGGGCAGAAATCAGACTTCTTTTTTTCTTCTGTGTAACCCAAGAGCACAGCCTCTGATGGCACTGCTCAGCTGTCAGACTGACCTTCTCTGCAGACCTTGGTGCCTGGTCCTTCCAGTCAAATGCCAATTCCACTTACAAGTCTTTTCATTAATTTCTTTACCATTCTTTCACTTTCCTTCCTCCTTCCCGTCTCTTTCCTATTTCCACCTCTTCACACACCCACAACATCACCTGCAGCCTTCCCAGGCCTTCACTGCTGCTCTGTTCTGCAGGTCAGCGTTCCCACCACTCCCTTCCCAATGGCTTTTGGTGTTGCAGAAGGAGTGAACACATGTGCAGAGGTGGGAAGGAGAGCTGGAGACAGGTTTGATTTGTGGGAACGAAGAACAGGCCAAAGAAGAAGAGGATCCAGGCTGTGCTGGCCTTACTGTAAACTGAAGTTTATGAAAACTCTTATGAGAGAATTTAACACAGAATTACCAGGAAATGCCAGGAATGTTTCAGATTCCCTCCTCCCTGCCACCAGCAGGTATAACATGCCAATGCACATGACACACTCACAGCCACAAGACTGCAGATTTCCTGTCCTTATTTAAATCAAACCTGCAATGACCCCTTAGTATTTGGCTTCCAAGGAAAAATGAGGACTGTGCAGTCATATGGTCTATCTGTTCCCTGTCCCAGTAATGTTTCAATTGGATGGCCAGTTTCAAGGAAAACTGTTTCAAAGCTATTAAGTTCCCACATGTTTCATGAAAATGAGTGTCTGGACAGAACATGAAAGCTTTTTTGCCGTAAAAAATTCCTGTGCCTCATAACAAAGATCTGGAAGAGAATGTGTGGTTGCCCATCCTGCTCTGAGTCAGGCTTAAATGCACCTACATTTTCCTTAGTGAGTAATTTTTGAGTCTGAGTCTGTTTTGGAAACCTCCAGCAAAGGGATGCCTCAGCACCCCCAGACTAACCCAGAGCTGCCACCTGAGCCTTTGTCTGCTGCCACATCAGCTTGGTATGGAACACAGCTTTATGGAAAAGGGAAAATAAAGAAGGAAAATAGAGGAAAAGGAAATAGAGAAAGGAAAATACTTCTGGGTAACAATGGCAGATGTCAGCTCTGTGTCCTGCACAGCAGCTCTTCATAGAGGCAGACCTTTTCAAAATTTAAAAGACTATTTGGACAAACCAGTCCCCATAGTCCCATAAGAGCAGATCAAAACACAGCAGCGCTGGCTGCGACCAATTTGTTGCTGACAATGCTTTGTGTCACTACCCTCATTTAGGAACCCAAGACGGAAAACACAGTTCTAATATCTACTTATCTGTAATAGCCTCTGCTCCTTGTTCATTTCATTTTTGGTATAAATCTACTCTACATTCCACATCCCTTTGTGAGCGGCAGGGACCTGGGGCTAAATGTATATAAATATCACCCTTAGCCTTGAATCCGAGCGGGGCAGTCTTAGCGCGTTTTGAAGAGCGGGGAGATAAGAGCGCCCGGCCGAACCCCCATTATCGGCCCTGCCGAAAGGACAATGGTGCTGAGGCACAAAGGCACTCGAGCCCACACACAGCCGGCCCTGCTGGGGCTCCAGGCCAGCCCGGGCCCCCTCGGGAACCCAGCAGAGGGCACTCCTAAGCAAGAGCCGAGGAGAAGGTACCCCGGGCAAAGGCTGGGGCAAAGCCGCTTTGGGATCTCGCTCCAGAGGCTCGTGGTATTCACGGACTGGCCAGCTCGCCTTCCACACACGCAGGGGCATCCAACGAGACCGGAAATCCTGACAGAAATTGAGCTTTCTGGGAAAGAAAAGCAGAGACATTCGCTGGCACGTTGCTCCCCCGATGCGTGTTTGGTTTGCCAGGGGAAAAAGTGATAGTTTTCCACATCCTCCAGCTCATGGCTGTGGCTCCAAGTGCAGTATTTCCGCCAGGTTTTCTGGCAGTGCCTAAGAGCTAGGGATTGTATTTCAACATGTATTAAAAAGAAAGAATATAGGGAAGGGTAAAAAATCTTGTTTTAATGGGAAGGGAGAAGGCAAATGAGGAATCTGCAGTCTTTGCTTTTCTTTGCTTTCCTGTGCACACTGGTTGCTTACTGGCTAATCCTCCCCTGTCACTGCCGTCCTGCCAGGCCAGCTCATGTTGCCCTTCCAACCACACTGCAGCAAAAGGGGGTTTAAAAATCCATCCACACTCACAGAACATGTTCAGCAGCGCTGCTCAGTCCCCCTGCCCGGACTGCACTGTCCCTCATCAATAGCTCCTGCACTTGGAGGATCTGCGGCCCTGACTCTCCCTGCATAATTAGGGAGTACTGAAGGGGGTTTAGTTATGGCTTTCACATTTCAGAGCTTCCTTTTCTCTGCTTTCAACTGCATATTTTATTTACTCTATGCTGAACACTCTGCCCTTGAAACTTTCACCTTTCCAGGGTTTTGCCAGACATGCCAGGGTAGGGCAGAGGCTGGGCAGGGAGGAAGTCAGGCACTGCCCCTTCTTCCCAGCACCCAGGCCCTGCAGTGTGCTGGCTCACAATAAACTCTCCTGCCACTTGCCAGCAGGCTGACTGCCTCTCCACACACAAACATCACAGCAAAGGTGTAAGAGAGCCTTGGTTCGATGTTTTGGAAAATAGGATCCACTTAGAAGTTAATCCCAAAGATTCAGGGAGAGTTGTAGCCAGCAGAAGGGTGTGGGAAAGTGAATAGGAGACACTTCTGCTTCTAAATCCCAGCCTGAGTAATACAGGGCCTGGCTCTTTGCCTGGGACTGTGCTGTGGGATGGGGATTCCTGTACTATCTCCATTCCACTCTGATGATTTTATGCCTTCAAGTAGAGTCAAAAAACTTCTCTTCCCCTTGTTCACAGGAGAGAAGTGACAGGTATAAAACAAACCTCAGCTGACTTTGGGGAAATAAACGCACTAAGAAGTTGCTCCTTTGGCTTCAGATTTCAGTTAAATCACCTCCTTCTGTCGATAGGTTTGTTCTAGTTCAGGTGACAGCAATGTTTATTGTGGCTCAGCCTGGCTGCACAAAGGCTTCTCCATCTATTGCTGGGTGGTTAAGCTCTCAGGTTTTGAATTCTTGCAGGTGACTCAA
Source organism: Acropternis orthonyx (assembly GCA_035583155.1). Classification (NCBI taxonomy): domain Eukaryota; kingdom Metazoa; phylum Chordata; class Aves; order Passeriformes; family Rhinocryptidae; genus Acropternis; species Acropternis orthonyx. The sequence continues at coordinate 5,874,528 of JAWWEU010000037.1, read as the reverse complement.
GGAAATAAGATTTAGTGACTTCTAAAAAAAATATTGCTTGTAAGAGTCACAGATGGATTGCAAACAAAGGGCTGGCTCCTGCTCCTGTTGAAGGCATGGAGTTGAGGCACCAGAGTTCATTCCTGACTGCTTTAGGTGCTCAGGGAGAAAGAATGAAGAGACAGCTGAAAGGCCAAAAGCAAGCACTGACTTGCTATAAGACCCTCATGATTACCTCTGAGGGGAGAAACACAGCTTGTAAAAAAAATTATAAGAGGATAGATAACTGCACCTTTTCCTTCATGAAAATGAGCAAATCCCACAGTGTTTCTTCTGCCTGCTATGTGATTTGCTTCAGCTTCATTTCACGTGCTGTCTCACACAATAGCCTCCAGGGATTCTCAGGGAAAAAAATTTAGCTGCCTCACCTTCTGCGCCCAACTCCTGCCTTCCTGCAAGAAAATTACTTGCTGCTTTCCTAACAAACCAGCTTCAGTTGTCACTGTAGTTAAGGTTATGTCAACACTTCTATTATAAACTCCTCTTGTCAGGAATTTACAAGTTGGCTGTAAAAATTCCCTTTGCACTTAATTCTGGCATAGATGAAAAAGCCCCAGGAGCACATAAAAAAAAAATAAAAATCAACATTTACGTATTAGATTTTAACACTTTCCAAGAAATGAATATTTCAATATTAATGCAGACACTGTGTCACCAGACAAAGACCTAAACCGATGGGTCCAGTCAGAGAGTGAATCCTCTACTGAAATAAGTCACCTTGGAGGGCCCTGCACACCAGTGCTGCAGATATGGGAACGTCACTCTGAGTGCTACCACAGGAATAGGAACAAAAGTCCCCTGGAAAAACCTCATCTACTCACACTGCAATGATAAAATGCAAGTCACCCTGTTTATTGAGGGATACATCCTGTCTGTCATATCAAGAAGCTGAGTTTAATGTTTGAAGGTTTCACAGCAGTTGAGTAAGGATTATTTTTATCTGTCTGAAGTATTTATCGCACCTTCATCCTCATCTGAGCCCCTCATAATCACCAGCACATTTAGCTTTTCTGGTGCATTACTGCCGTTTATTTTCATTTCAGAAACAGAACAGTGATATGGAGAGAGGTTAAATGATTTGCCCAAGGTCACAGAGAACAAGCCTCTGCTCTGGGAAAGGCACTCGCCCATGCCTGGGATCCACCCCAGCAGATTCTCCATCCTCTCATGGCTTACTAAGGAACAGATTATTGTCCTTAATACAGCTCTGGACATGTAGTTTCTTCTCTGTTCCCTGGACTACTGCTTGGCAGGGTTTAGCAAGTCCAAGCTTCATTGTCCCCCTCCACTCCTATGCTTGGTTTTTACAGGTTTAAAAGTAGCCTGGAAAGGTGTGGGTTTGGCTCTGAGGCAACGCAGAGAGCCCACGTATGGGCTCCCCAAATTCTTTGCATATCAGAAATGTTGCTGTGTACAGGCTGCAACACAGACAGGCAGGATTTACTGTGTACACAGAGGTGTGTGCTTGTGCATTCTGCCCAATCCCATGTTGAAATGAAGGAGTACATGGCACTAAGCTAAACTCTGGACATCTTGAGAAAACAGAAAGGGAAAGCCAGGAGAAGGAAAAAGAAGATACAGAACAAGTGTAAGTGTTGTTGAGACAGTCTTTAGCTAATTTTCAGATGCTATAGGAAATCAACAACTGAAAGAAATTATCATAATCCAGTTAGAACTGGTGCAGCTTCAATAAGACCACATTTTTTGAAGTATGATTCCAGCCCTCTAAACTCTTCCACATATTTAATGCATGCAAATATCTGCACCCATGTGTATGACTCTGCAAAGTTATGCTCGTGTTTGCAGCCTTGCAAACCGCATTTCAAACAAAGACTCAGATCTCCGTGTTTTACCTCCCCGTAACTGTAAGAGTACACACACAGGGAACGCTGCTGACTCCAGTGCCAGCTCAGCAGGACACCCTGTGCCAGCCCAGGTCCAGTCCTGTGCCAGCCCAGGTCCAGTCCTGAGCCAGCCACAGGGTGAGGCTGCAAAGCAAAGGACCCAAACCTGTGTAACAGAATCAGGCCCAAGAAGTGCAAAAGGAATTTACAGAGCAAGATTTTCTGTAATATGGTCCATTGGCTTTTGATAATAAAAACCACATTGTAAATGGCCAAGAAATTAATCTGTAAAAGGCAGCTGTAGCCCATGTGTATTAACTATTTTTCAAAGACATTTCCTCTGGATTTTTCTTACCTTCTTTAATACATGTTTCCAGCCAGCAGAGATGTTATGCTCTGTGGGTGAAATATAATATGCATTTTTAAAACATTTATAAATATGTATACACCCTATGGATTCACACAGCACTGTAGGAGCTGTGTTCTGGTCTGCAGTCTTTAAAAATTAATTACAAATATACTAAGGTGTACATCCAACACAATGCATGGGGATTTAGCCACACAAATTTCATTAGTGCTAATGAGAGGTGTGCACCTACAGCCCTACATATCAAGACATCATGCATAAAGCAAAGCCTGTCTAATGATGTATTTACTTATTAAACCAGGAGAGCTCTGAAAGGCATGCATGTTTATCTATTTGTATTTATTCCTATTCAAAACAAATGGAATACACACATGAGCACACACGTGCACATGCATACACACAGAGAATCTACATACTGCAGAACACAGGATTTCTAAATTTGATATGTTAATATATTGAAAAATCAATTAAAATATTTTTTCAGCTAGTATTATTTTTTTGCAATAGGCAAGATTAAAAAGTCCCTTGAGGTCACAAACCAGAAACATGCAAATAATTTTACTACGTGGAATGGCACTTTGGTGATAACAAAGGTGTTGGTGGTACGTTTTAATAGAGTTGTGATTGTGACCCAGAATACTCAAAGCTGGGAAATTCTCAGCTCACCAACCTTGCCTCCTTAGCTCTCACTTTCACCTTTATAAAACCTTCTCCCCCTTCTCAACAGCAGGGCATGTCAAGGGCACACAGCCCCGTGTTAAGGGAAAGCCTTGGGTTTAGTGCATGTACATGGGTCAGAAACTGAGTATTTTTCATCAGTTTTGTTAATTTCTGGACACGAGAGGATGCATTTCATACAATTGTTTATTTTCTTCTCTAGATTACAAGTGGGTTCCTTTGTTGAATGGCTACAACATGCTTGTGCTGCCAAGTTCAGGGTCTGAGGATGTTGCTCCAATGTCTCATCTGAGCACTTCGATGCCATCTACTAGATCATTGTGTTAGGGGCCAAGTTAGGGCCACCAGGGTAAAGGCAATTTATAACCCACATAGTGACATCAGTCTAACCTAGCAACCTCCCTAGCAACACTGCCAAAGCATCACAATGTGGCCCCCATAGCTCAGATGATATGAAGATAGCAGCATTGTTAGGGTGGGAGGTTGCCACTTTGGCCTAGCAACAAATAACAGCCTGACCTTGGGATCTATTGAAAGCTGAGAAGCCAAGCAGAACAGAGGGAGAACCACCAAATGAAAACCCAAGGGTTCCTGCCTATTTCTTTTATGTAACCTAAACAAATTCTTCAGAGAAAAATATGGCAATGCTTCCAGACACGCTGCATGCATATATATTCAACATTGCTTTTCCACATGGCTGGTTAAGAGCTGAACAGCTTTTACATTGTGGTTTGGAAATCATAAAACCTGGGTGCAGAAAAAGGATGAATAAAGAAATCACTACAGCCAATTCAGAGTGGTGACAAACAGGCTGCATGTTGTTATTAAAGTGCACTGATGTGAGGGCTCCCAGCCCCAGGTATCGCAGGGTAATCCGAGAGCTGCACACACACCGGGCCTCGGGCTCACTCAAGAAATCCGGTTGTAACCAGCTTATACGCAGCATTTTGTCACTGAAAATAAAGAAATGGATATAAATCACACCCACCCCCTTCCTGCTCTTTTTTCTTGTTGCCCATTCAAGTGAGCCCCCTGTGCATGCCTTTGTGCCAGCTCGCCACAAGCAGCTGCTGGAACAAGGTGACATTTCCCTCTCCTGCACACACATCAAGTGAAGGGCGTCCTCTAAAGACACTCTGAGGAGCTGGACTTGACCTGCTTGATGTTTCCAGTTTCTAACTTGATGCTCCCATACTCCTGGTGTTTGTAAGTGAATACCACTTACAGCATATTGACAGTTACAGTGATTCAAAGACAACTGAGAGAAACAAACGGGAAGTATGGAGAAACTAAGTGCTGCATTTGTTTCTGCACAGGTGGCCCTGAACCAGTGTGTGGTGCTGGAGGTTACCTGAGGCTGGGCTTCCAGACACCACTCGGTCTGAAGAAAATATAAAAGAGTATTAGCCCAGCAGTTCCTATGGGAATCATCACCCTTAGATTTCCAAAGCTATGCTGTACAGTGACCACTTCGAAGGCCAACCAGTGGGGATAAGTCACCTCTCCCTTCCTGTTTGCTGGCTTTAGGCTACCAGCTGGCCAGTGAAGAGAAGCTCAAATTGCAACTGCCTTCACCCTCTTTAGTGGTCAAGATAAACAGATGACTTTGGTTTGCAGCAACAGAATATTGCATATATATTTTCCAAAATGTAACTTCTTTTGTTAAACAAAACATGTTTTCACGCATGGCTCTGCATGTGGGTGTGTATACACACACATTTTTATATAATATATATATTTAAAAGGGCATTTATTTTGTATTTAATTCCTTCCATTTTTGTGCCTTGTTTCCTCCTGGTATAGCCCTTGGTATCACTTTCAGCTTATAACTTCTCTTGAGAGAGGAGCCACAAGCCACAAATAGTCAATTGTCTACTTGCTGAAGCCTTTAACAAAGGGACTGATAGAGCTGAACTGGACATGGTCTGTCTGTCCTGCTGTCACTGCTGCAGCAACCACAACTGTCATTTGGGTACGAAGTCAGGGGCAATTTACCTCATAAAACCTTAGTGCAAGTTTCATCACAGAACACAGCATCTGCCTTCTAGATCCATTTCTGCTTTCAGCCAAGACTATGACAAATGCAAAGACATTGTATGAAGTGTGTGAAAGTTTTCTGCTTTGCATGTTTCTTAAGTTGCAAGCTTTAAGTACATTGAAAAACAGTGAGGATTGGGAGAAACCTCTCAAGTGTTAGTGCCACTTCATCCATTCCATACTTCTATAAACTGAAACTGGACAGCTGTTTTTTAACACCTCGACTTTCCCATAGCAGCCCTTGGTGGAGATGTGTGTATCCACATGGTAAAGTGGAGGGTGCAGTGGTGACTGAAGTGGCCTGTCTGCCTCCCCAAGGTGCAGATCTGATGGGATTCCCACAGACATGAAGGAAAATGAAATTTCAGTTTCCCAAAGTGCTTCCCAGCCACACTGCTTTGTCTCCTTTCACTGCTGTCCCTGCAGCATGGTCTCCTCAGAGGTTAAACTCCAGACTGTAAAAGAATGGGAGGAGAACGGGAATGTGGACAAATTCTTACAAACTGACCGTATGACTTTCTCCATGTATTTCCTGCTAAGCTTCTTGGTAAGCACTGATAATCTTTCTCTAGCCCTAATGCCGGCCACAGCTTTCCCCTCAGGGAACTGCTCCACACCAGTGTGAGTCCTCTCTCCCGTTTTCCCGTCTCATTTCCTCCCCCCTTTGAACCCTGCTTCCTAAAGGAGTGAAGGGAGTGGGCTGTGAAAGTGACTCCTCCAGGTCAATACTGGCCGCGTGTCTTTTCCTTGGCACCATATTTTGCCAGTCTGTGGCACATAATATGTGAAATACACTTGCAAAAAAATAGCCAAGAAGAAGCTCATTTTGTTCTCCTTCCTCATCACTCAGCACTTCCAGAACTCCAGCCTGAGCTCTCACCAGTCCCAGCCATGGTGTCCAAAAATGCCAGTTCCAGCTCTGGCTGTCCTCTGCTCTTCCACTGCAAATTTAGCCCAGAGCAAGAGCCCGGTGTAATGAGTAACCTGGGGGAGATTCATTTGTACCACCACCAGGAGAATGACTTGATTTCTCTGCTTACAAAATTCAGTGCATTCATCATTTTCCCATCTCTGAAACTGAGTAACTGAGGCAAATACCAGAGTCAGTCTCAGCTACATAGAGGAGATAAAAGACTCTTCCATAAATATTTCAAGAATCAGCAATACTTTTAGATTATAGAGGTTAGGACTGCATTGCATGGATTTCTGTATGTGTGTAAATTTAACAATGCTTTTTTAAAAATGAAATCAGTGTCTAAAAATAAGTGTACCTTATTAAGTACTTTAAATTCCTGTCCTTTCCTCTAGAGACCATGCATGACTGGCATTGAAACTGGGCCATTGCAACAACAACAACAAAAAAGAGTAATTCTGATCAGTAGTCCCTGATCTGAGCATCAGTGAGCTGGTGGGGCTGGGGGAGATTATAGCAAACTGGGGATGTCTGGATCTGGGGTTTGTTCCACCAGTTAAAGGGAGGATGACAGCTGCATAATCTGGGATCCAGTTTAGGTAGACTCCATCTGTATTCAGTGTCAATTTAGGAGCCTCTTTGGTGTAAATCTGGGTAAAGCTCAAACCCAAGTGCTTGGGAAAGCACAAGCTCGCTCAAATCCATTCATTCTTGCACAGAAGGGAAAAGCAGTGGCCCTGCATTTGTTAAGAGGAATGCAGATATATATATATATAAGGACCTCCAATGCCTGCGGTTAATGCCAAGGTCAGCTCCAGCTGACACCCGTGCCCGGGCTGTGGGGGAAGGGATGGCTGTGCTCTGCGGCCAAGCCACAAGATGTCAGGAGACTGCTGTGCTGTGCTATTGCTGTGCTCTGTGTGCTGAGCTGTGTGTGCTATTGCAGTGCTGAGCTCTCTCTGAGCTGTGCTGTGCTATTGCTGTGCTCTCTGTGCTGAGCTGTGTGTGCTATTGCTGTGCCGTGCTCTGCTGTGCTGAGCTGTGCTATTGCTGTGTCTGTCCTGTGCAGTGCCGGGTGTGCTGTGCTGAGCTGTGCTGCGCTATTGCTGTGCTGTGCTGCTGTGCTGTGCTGCCTTGTTGCAGTTCTGCACTGGCAGGACACTCTGCACGGGGGCCTGGGACCAGACTGGAAGCTCCTGCCATCATTTTTCAGGGTCCCCATGCTATCCTGCATCCTTCCCGTGCCACTCTGCTTCTTGATGAAAAGATGTGAACAAGAAAATTAGGAATTCTCTCCCTTTTGATGGCTTTTCCCAAGTTCCTATTTTATGGCTTGCCAACTCCCTCCGTGCAGGTTCCTCTCTTATATCTCACTTTATCTGGTTAATTGTGTTTGTATTCTCCACAGGGCTCTTGGCAGTTACAGCACACTGGGGTCACTGATTCATTGCTGTGTTTTCAAAAACCCACCTCACCGTCCCCGTGCAGAACTGAAAATGAGTCACAAGTGAGAAAACAGCAGTTTGCAGGAACGCTCAGGATGAAAGGGTAAACAAGATCCTACACAGAACTGTGCCTGGGCTTGCATCCAAACACAGTGTGCTACAGCTTTAATAGAAAGGGATGGTTGTAAGAAGCATTTCATCCTCGCTGCATGCACTCTGCTAGTGAATGCTCTGATCACCAGACACTAACTGTGTGCCGTGCACACATCCTGCAGGAACCTGCTGCTGGAATAGATCCTCTTCCCACACTTCAAGTACACCCCTGTGCCAGTTTTTGCATGTCAAGCAGTCGGAGCACAGCCATGTGTGATTCTCAAGCAGCCATGGCCATTCCATGGGGTTCAGTCCCAGCAAGTGGTATTTGGGGTGTACACAACTGATGGGAAATTACAGCTAATTTCAATTCCTTAAAATATTCCTTCAGGTCCAGTCTGGTCCATAGAGAATATCTTCCTGAGGGACTGATGGGGCACTGTCCAAGTGACTCCCATCTTGTTGCTGCTGTTGGATCAAACCCAAAATGGTGTCCTGCTGCAACACTTTCCCTCTCACACCAACACTGCCACTTGCTTGCCTACACTTGCAGAATGAAACTCTTTTATGGAGAATTAATTTTCCCAAGTGCAAGCTGGTGTAAGCAGAGGGTATGTGTGGCTAAGATCTGCACAGTTCACTAACTGTGAACTAAACTGGGAATTTTAGAGCTCAGTTCTTTATTGTTCTTTTCATAGCCTCGTTTGGCTGTAAGTTATTGGTCACCTGAACTGTGAATTGCCCTCTGTGTACATGTGTAAACAGAAACACAAGTCATTTACCTGCAAGGAAGAATCAGTCCCTTATTTTCAACACCAGAAACTGTATTGCCCCACATGGAAAGTGCTGCCAAAGCTCAATTGCTTTAGACAACTCCAAGCTTAAGACGCTTTCTAGTATGTGTTATGCCTGATTTCCCAAATGGTAACACCACTGCCCACCAGTGTCTCTCCAGTGACCTGCTCAGGTCTCTGTGCAGAAGGAGATTCACTGTTTCTTCAGCACCCCATCACCTGTGTCACACAGCTTCTCTTTGGGTTAGTTTTTCAAGGAGTTGTGAAAAGAGCATTTAGAAAACACTCCCAGTGTCCTGTACCGCTATTAATACATGACAAATAGTTTTCTGAGTCTGCTGGCTGCTAAGCTCAACTCTGGCTAGCAGGTACCCCATCCTGTTCACCACCTCATCTTGCTCCTGTATCCAAGTTCCTGAGCTTCTGGATAATAAAAAGATACAGTGAAGCCTCTCTTTTGACATTAAATGGCATCTGCACACCCAGGTCTGGGATGTCATGCCAAGATCGAAGAAAATCAGAAGACACCAGGAAAAAAAAAGAAGAATATCAGCACTGTTAGGGTGACGGCTCGTTTGCCAGAGCAACATCAAGAAATACCACACACACCTCAGTGTGTCATGCTCCAGTTTCAAGAAGATTCATTGCCTTGGATGTTGAGGCTGTGTGCAGCAATGGACTCACACAGGGTGTTTTTACACATTAAACATTGAAATGTTCAGTTTGGAAGTGATTGGAAATTTTCATTCTGCAGATTTTGAGTCGCTATATGAAATCACATGAAAATCAAGTTTATGTTCACTTAAAAAAACCCCAAAACCCAAGGACAGATGGCACCTTGTCTTTCTGGCAGCATCAGCAGGTTGAACAACGATTAAGCAGGTAAGATAAGTGAAACACAAACTCCACAGCTGCCACTCACAGAGCTCCCCTGCTAGAACTGATTTCAACAGAATTATGATTCTTTCCGAACAAGACACAGCCCTGTCCTGTCCCCTCCATGCCCACCCTCTCCTCAGGCCTGCAGCTCATTAGTGGAGCACCTTGGGATGCCTGCATTGTCACTCTGCATTTGGCACCTTGTAACTAGAAAATTCCCTTTCTCAGCTCTGTCAACCCAGTGCCCAGCGAGCAAGTCAGTCATGAAAATGAGTTCTTTTGGAAACATGGTGTGGGGATGAGAGAAAGCAGGAAATTAATGAGTGGTGAGCACTGAAGGCAAGTGAGGAGGGAGGACATTTACAGGTAGGACCCTACAACCCTGTAAATCAAGTTCTGTGTCCAACTTGCTCCTGTGACTGCACTTTTAGGGTTGAGCACTGATGTGTAAGAATGAGCGCAAGCTCCGCAGGACAAGGCTGCAAATCCTGAGCTTCTGTGCAATGGCTGTAACCCTGCATTTGATGTTATCATCAAATATCCATATTTTAATGAGGGAGAAGAACATGCTAATGTTTTTCTTCTGCTATTCTGTATGGTTGCAAATTAAAGGAGCACCAGGGAAGCAAGAATTACAGCCCTGTGTTTTAGGGATGGTGCACACTTGCTTAATATACACCTTAGTGTTTTGTCATAGGCACTTCATTTGTGTGATGTGCTTTGTAGCCCATGGCTCATAACAAAAATATAGATGGATTGTTTTTGTCATTGTGGCACCAGACTGGTGAGGGAAATACTAATGCGTTTGGCAGTTTAGAGTGATTGTACATCAGGAAATCATGGCACTTTCATTTTATCTTAGCAGCGCATTTCCCAGAACCGTACAGAGAAAAGCTGCTAAATACCAACTGACACTATCATATTCTAAAGAGAATTGCAAGAAAGTAAAAATAATGCTAACAGGAATTTCTAGGTACAATTCTGGAACATAACTAATGTAAATTTGTTTTCTGTTATGAAAGAAGTATTTGGTTCTGTAAATTCTGATTCCCATCTCACCAGGTCTACAGTAGATATTCTGGGATACATTTTAGAATTTTCCAACAGAAACTTCTTCGAGTTTGTTAAGTCCTGGCAATTAACTAAATTCTTGTATTTCAGCTAAGACCTCCCTTCTGTGGACTGAGTCCTCAGAACACAGCACTGCACACCTTGGGCCCTGCAGTACCTCACTGTCAGGACTGTAGCTGGCAGAACTCTTAAAAAATGGATTCCAGCTTGCAGCAAAATTCTGGTGACCAGGAACTAGTCACCATCCCATGGTGATGGCACCTTGTCTGACTGCTGGGCTGACTGCTTGCATGGCTGCAAACAGGTAAAAATAACATTAATTTCTGTGAAGTTTATTTCTATGGCCAGGATAAGACAAGGGAAAGAGGCATCAGGTTTGGGCAGCTGAACAAAACTTCCCCATAAATATTTGGAATTGTTTTCAAGAAAAATATTCTTATTACCCAGTAACAGCTTGCTGTCATCTATGACACTGAATGTTTGAGCAAGTTGATTTTCACTCTGTGAAGAATGATTTAGCACTTTCTCACTTGCTGGGAAAGTTTTTTAGCAAAGCCAGCAGAATCGGGCTGAGGGCTGGCATGATGGATCTTTTTGGAAATAAATGTTAAAAGAATCTGTGTTCTGCAAGTCCAACCCTCTTACAGGGGAACAAGGACAGCAATGTGTGAGCACTGCTCACGGTGTCGTGTGGTTTTGTGCCTCACGTTGGCGGAAAAAACAAGCCGACAGCGGCACAATTTGTAAAGCAATTACTGCTCCTGGAATTGATAGTCTGGCGCTGCTAAGTGGGGTCTAACGGAATCAGGTGTTTGATGGCAGCACTGGCCAAACAGGGACAGGCAGCAAATTAAGTGCTATCCTGAACAGCAAAGAAAATATTACATTTCTTGCCCTAAATTAGCAACACTGACGGGGTTTTTTAGACTTCAAAGGCTTACAGAGAGACCAAAGCAATGTGCTGCTCTGTAGTCAGTTTACACTAAAAAATAGTAACAATACTAGGTTGAAAAGAAAACAAAAAGTCACAGAATTGGTTCTTGCATGGAAAGGACCACAAACGCTGGGAGCACTGGCCATTGCGCCATGTGACTGACCTTCCCCTGCCCATGGATGGTGGATTACCATCAAAGCTATTTGGGCACACACACATGACCTCACAAAAATGTGCAACTTGCAAAAATATACTTTTTCTCAAGCCTAAAAGGGGAAAAAAAATTTTCAGAAAAGAGACCTAAGCCTTGCTCTTGTGCTAGTGATTGGATTAGGCAATGACTAATTAGATGAGGTCACCACTTTCTATGTCATATATATACAGTATTTATGGTGAATTTGGTAATTCTAATTAACAGAGTAGAAATAGTTTCTTGACAAACTTCATTTTCCTGAAACTAAGAGCCTTGAATTTGTTCCACTTTTGATCTTTCTTCGGTGGCTATGTTTGCTTTACATTAAAATAACTTCTAACATTCCCATTAAGGATAATCCCTCCAGCACCCACAGTATGACATTTCTATATTAATCTTTTAAGCATTTTAGAAAAGCAAGGTTTCATGTTTTAATAATCACAGTGTTTTTCTCTGAGGAGTTGTAAAAATTTATGGGGCTTTTCTATCCTATTTGACTTCTACATCTTTAGAGTTTGGTGCTAATGGCCCATTCAGCCTGCTTACTCTTTGACTCCTTTTTTATTTCTTTTTCATCTTCTTACAAAAGAAAAATTGCTTCTGTGCCTTATGCTGTTGCAGATGCTATTCAAGTGGTAAGTAATTTCAACCCAACTAGCTGAATAAAACCGAATTCACCCTCATCTCAGAATGACTTGGGGGTCTCCACTGTACACATGTGCATACAAACCCTTTATTTCTTAATTAAAACCAAAATACAGCCACTTGTTTAAAGCAAGAAAAGCAGCAACAGCAGTGTACACACACACAGTTTTTAAAAGTTTGTCGGCCCATCTTAAGAAAGTACTTTTTCTGCTTTAATAGTTTATCCCATTCTTGGGTTTAGAGGAAAAATGAAAGTAATAGGTGAACTATGTTATGATTTTAAGACAACCATAAAAACCAGTGCCCCTGCATTTTGTGGCCATACTACTCACACTTGGTCCTATGCAGAGCCAGGCAAGAATCACAATGAATGCAAATCCAGCCATGCAAACGCAGTAACAAAACAAGGACCAAGACCTCTCTCACTGCTCAGACTTTCACTTTCCGAAAGCCAAAAAATCACGGCCCTTTTGGACAAAGTAATTTCCAAAGTGGAGGGAAAACAACACGCCTGCCTTAAGTCAAGATTGCCTGTGGTGATTTCCATTGCTGAAATCCCTGCAGGAGAGGAGATACAGTGTCTCAATTAGGCAAGTCTCAAAGCACGTGTGGTCACAGAGAACAAAACCAGTATTCTCTGTCCCAATGCAAGTGGAAGACATACAGTGAGATCGACTTCTTGTGAGAAGTTTAACTCAATTTGCACAAACAGCATTACAGTCAGAAACAGGGCTTTCCCCTCACTGAAGCCACCACCTGGCTGCCCTGTAGAGAACCAAAGAGACCAAAGAGGTTTGCAGTGTCTTACACAGCAGCAATAAGCTGTTTATACAGTCTGCTGTGGCCCTGCAAAGGGACTGGGACACAGAGGATAAAGAACAGAGCAGTCAGCAGCACTTCAGAACGCTTGATAATGAAGGAGACAGGACTTTCAGGGGCTGGGAACACCCACCAAGGAAACTAGTGACTATAGGGGAGTGGGAAAATGTAGTTTCTATTGCATATTCGGGACTGTAATCAAAAGAGATAAGTGCCAAAAGATCTGCAGCATCCAGAAATTGTCGAGGTTGTCTTGCCACAGCTTCCTCAGTGATCTTATCCTAAGACAAGCGTTTCATAACAGATGGAATGATAGCTAGAATGCATGTTTAAGAACAGACAAGGAAAAAAGCAACTCTTTTCTGTACCAGAAGACTCGATGCCTTGTTCAGAAAGACAGTGAGTAAGGGCGTGGTGGCAGGTCAGCCGGCGGCAGTGTCAGCCCTGCCTCAGTGCCCCCGGCAGGCAGATGGGTCTCCCCTCCCCACTCTGTGATTTACTGCAGGCACACAAAGCCCGAGCAACATGAGTGCCTCCTGTATGATTTATAGAAGCGTGGGTTGCTCATCTAAGCAGAGGAGTGGGATGCAGAAATGCTTGTGCTCTAATCAGTTTCTGACATGGAATCCTGTGGCCCAGGGCACGGCAGGTTGTTTCTCAGCCTCTCTGCAAGTTCCCAATTCTCCAAGCAAATCCCGAACCTTTTTTGATGTGCTGCTAAGGGTTCCAGGAGAATGGGAAGAGCTCACAGGAGTGAGTGCACCTTTCCTTCCGTGTATCCAGCTCTCTGCTCATCGAGCCCTAAGAGTGATACTCTTCAGTCCCCTGGGATGCACAAAGGTGCAGTGATTTCCTTCAGGAGCCTCTGGGAGAGCCAATGCAGCAGGTCTGTTGTGTCAGATGCAAAGGGCAGCGGTGTTGTTCATCTGTTTCACAGCCACATACTTCTGGTCCTTCACCACTCCAGAATTTTCCTTTGGCTCTGGTTTGAGCACTTGGAACAAATATTTGCCCCTTTTTTTCTCTATTTGTACAATTATGAATGTAAAATTTCTTGCTCTGTGTCCTTCTCCAGTGTTTGTAAAGCCACTGAAATATGTAGTGTCCTAAATGCTACATTTTTACTGACAAGCTAAAGATACTTTTCAGCAAATGGTGTTGATGACACCTATTGTTTTGCTCTCTATATCAACTTTGATGCTAGTACACATTTTGGATAAGTAGACTATTACCTGGAAATATGTCACAGTTTGCAAATGTTACACCAAGGAGTGGGACCAGCATCACAACTTAGAATATCAATTTTGTTACCAGAAGTTGAACAAAAGTTGAAAGTATTTTGCTCTGATTCAGCCCAGAGTCCTATGAAGGATCCCCTTTGCCAGTGAACACCACATGGGAGGTACTAGGTGGCCACTGTGATGACAGTGATATCTGCAGATGCCCGACCCTCCACCATCCTGTCACCCATCCTTGGTTAGAGCAGGCTAAAAGCTGCTGCAAATGACACACTGATCCAGGGGCAATAAGAAGAGCACCAGGATTTCCACCTTTATCTGGGTTTCCAGTATGTTGGTTTTTACTTGCATTGTCCTTAAGCTCAAATGAGAACACTGCCAGAGATTTGTGCCTCCAGAGGAACAGAAGGAAGAACTCAGTGCAACTATTAAAAAGGGGAAGGAGCAGCAAAGGGTCCTCATTCCCATGCACAACCCCTGGACTGGTACTAGAGATCTGCAAGAAAGCGTCACTCAGCTCTCAGTGCCGATACAGACAACAATGAAACCAAATCGCCCCAAACATTCATAACCAGTCCTCTGTCTGCCCCTGAAAAAACCCCAATCTCTTGTTCTTTGTCCTCTGAACTATAGTCACCTTGCATTACACGGTACGGAATGACTGGCCAGGCTTTCCATTGCCGCTGGCACTAATCACAGAAGATGAATATGAACTGACCAATGGTGTGTTTATAACCTTGTTTAACAATGTCAGGCTCTGGGCTGGAGTCGCTCTCCCTTTCACCCCTATCATTCCAGTGGCTCTAGCCGTAGTATTTTCAGGTTTACACCAGCATCAGTGAGGTCAGACTCAAACAGAAAGGTGCTTTTAGGATAGAAAAATCCAACCCCATTTTTGAAAAGTAAAAAGAATGAGAAGTATCACAACTCAGTGAATTTTTTTGCTTTGCAGCTCAGGGGCAGCCAAAAGCCATGAAAACAGCACAGTGTATGATAGAGTGAGAGGGTTTGGCCTCTGAAGCATAAAGCAAAACATTTTTCACCTCCATGTATTTTCATGAGCACTTGAAAAATCACAGTAAATACAGTCCACATAGGTACCAAACAAGTAAATGTATCTCTGGTGGTAGGGAAACTTTTATCTTGGGTCCCCCGTGCCTCTGCTGGCACTGGAACATATTTATTTTTTAGCATCCAGTGACCTTTGATACCAGTAACTACAGAGGCTGCCAAGCTGCCCACGGGCTCTTCCATGCCAGTCTTTATCTGCTTTGTATACTGGGCAGTCTGAAATTGAACTCTGCCTGTTTGTGAAGGGGAGGTAGGAGAGGTGCCCTGAGCATGTGCATGTGTGTTCTGTATGCGCCTGTGTATGTGACCCTGATTCTGAGGCCACCGATACTCAGCCAATGCACACCTATGTATGTGAGCTGGGAGTCAAGGGCACTGTAGTTTCTCTCACTTATCCAGTACAAAAAGTGGTATTTGCATGGCTGTTAGCTTTAAAGGGCAGCCTTCAGCTGGGCTACAACATACCCAGTATTCTGGTGTCCACTTCGGATGGCAAAGAGCCTTTTTGTTGTCCTTGTATCTTGGGATTATCTCCTCTACCACATTCATTAAAAACACTGCTGTGACCTGGACAAAACCAGGGTGCTCCCTGGGTTTGTACTTTACCCTGGGCAGTGCCAGCTTTGGGGAGTTTGCACAGCCCAGCTGCTCTAATATAATTCCTTTTTTTTTTTTCCAGTAATTCCTAGCTGGAGAGGCATGTGTCACCCTGATGTCCCAGCAAGGACAGGACATGGCTCACAGTCACCTGGATGTAACTCACTGAGAAAATGCCAAGTTAGGGAGGCAGGAAAAGGTGGCTTTTAGTTAGACCTCCACTGACTAAATCAAGCTAAAATTATGTCTGGCCTTTGCCTAAGTGCCACTGCTGGAGAAGCAATCTCATTACATGTGGTGACACGTAAGCTTAAAAGCATTCAGCTAAAACCAATCCTTCTGCTGTCCCCTG
This sequence comes from Acropternis orthonyx, assembly GCA_035583155.1. Taxonomy (NCBI): domain Eukaryota; kingdom Metazoa; phylum Chordata; class Aves; order Passeriformes; family Rhinocryptidae; genus Acropternis; species Acropternis orthonyx. Next base: position 5,858,519 of record JAWWEU010000037.1, on the reverse strand, counting down.
GTCACCAACTGGCAACAAAGCCCCACATTGACACCCGTCTGGCAACTTGTAGAGTTTGCCCTCTATTACATTTTGCTTCTCTAAGCACAGCTATTATTGGAACTGCTTACTTTACCATATTGCATGCTTTACCTCCATCTGACAATAATTCATTCTTCCAGCTTGCAACATTAATTACTTATGCATACTATGCACGCTGCCACTCCAAGTACATATAAATGGAGAAAGCAAAACAATTTTATGTACAGCTGAATTTGGTGGGATTTTTTTTTCCTATCATTTTTACCTAATGGGAGGACAGGAAGAGATTTTTAGGTTATCTGTAACTTGAAAGTCAACACCAAAAACACCCCAAATGCAGGCTATTAACAAATACAGGCTGGCTCTGTAGGTTATTAAAGACAGTACAAAATATAGCTCGGTGTCTCTATGCTGCTCAATAAAAAACAGAAGCAAAACTTCACCTAAATATGTATTTATGGATGGATGTGTGTGTACAAACACATCTATTTGCTTCCAAGTAAACAAAAAACCAAACTAAAAACAGGACCAAGAAAGGGCTGGTCAAAATATACACATCTTTTGGTGACTAATACTTTCCTAACTGTAACATTAGAAACATAAGCCTGGAGGACATCCTGGCACCTCAGAAATTCCCACCACTCCCAGCAAGGTACATCCCCCACAGCCACGGGTCAGCATCTGCCTGTAAAGCTGTAGTTTGCAGCTCTCTGCTCTTGTTGGAAAGCTCATGTCTCTTATGATTACACTGGGCATCCTGGCAGACTAATACCTGTCCTAACACCCGTGGTGAGATCCTACACAACAGACATTGTGCAATGTCAGCAGTGCCTTCCTATTGCTGCTGGAAGAATCCTGGCTAGAATCACATTTGTTGTTCCTGTCTCAGGTACTGATGGTTCACAGTCACCCACTGACAAACCAGTGCGGACATTTGTTTTCTATTTTCCTACTGTTGTAGTCAGTTTCATTCCTTAAAGAGAATCTACTTTTCATCATCCTTCTGCATAGAGTTCTGTGTAGTTAGTAGGGAGACTGGCATATCCACAGGACAGTTCCTCTTATCCTAAATTAAGAACCCAGAGGAGGCAGGACAAACCTCCATCCTCAGGGTGTCTTCCTGTTTCAGTGCCTGCAGAAGCAGCCTTGGATCAGCTTGAAGCAGACACCCAATTTTCAATGGTTAATGGTGAAGTGCATCCAAATGTATGTCTGTTTTTGTATGGAATTGCATCCCATTTCCATTGTTTTCACTGTCCTCCAGCTTACCAGCTGCAATACTCTGATGCTGTAAATGATGGTGCCTCTTGACTGTTTTGTCAGAACATTTCATTACCATTCTCCAGTTTAAATGACAATAGATCATTAGAGTGAATATTAAGCAAGTTCAGTCTTGAATCACTAGCAATCTCTATCCCAACAGTAATCTACTGGCACATCTCATTCAGACAATTCCGTATGCATTTTACTGCTCTTGTACTAATCCCCATCTTCTCCATCTTAATGAATAACTTCCCATGTGGCATCATATCAAATGCTTGACTAAAATCCATATAGATTAGATCTACTACATTTGCTTAGAAAATCAGTTATCTCTGCAAAGATCTAGTCCAGGATACTCAGCAAAATCAGTGTTGCGGTTGCATTTTATCCTGTTTATCTTGTCTTTTGCTCTCTCTTTTCTTTCTGGTTAAATGTATTTTCCTTCAAAACTCTTCTGAAAGTCTGAGAAGGTCTCAAAATCAGTGAGCTCAGTGGCTACTTAGATAACTTTCTAATAATTTTTAAAATATAATTATTATATCTACTATTTTCAAATCATTCAAGAACAACCACAAACTCAAAAACTTATTTCAAATGGTTGCTGTCAATCTGGTACTTGTTCCTGGGATGAAAATTAGCTGGTCTCCCTTGCTAAAAAATGTTAAGCTCTTTTAGATTTGCTTTCACCTTTATTGTGATAATTTCCATTTTCTTTCCAACTAATCATGCTGGTTTTGCCCCTTCTTCAACTCCACTGTTCCTCTCGAGGCTATGGCACAGCTTTCACTTAGATATTGGGTACAAAAGAATTTTTGATCTATTCCTTGTCCACACACTTCATAGTAGCACCAGTTTTTTTTCTGGTTCCTTGTTTATTTAAATGGCTGAAGAAATGTTTCATTTTTATTTTCATTTCCTTCTGACATCTATTTGAGAGTTATTCTCAGCAAATCTCCTTTATTCTGAACGCACATAGGTAGTGGGTTTGTCCATCACTGTTTTCCTTACTTTTACTGCTCTCCCACAGCCCATTGCACTGATGCCATTGCACAGACTATATTAACTATGAGGGTAGACATAGTTAAATACAGATGTTTCGTAGGCAGGTACAGAGTGAGCATATTTGCAATGAAATTCACAGGCCAACGGAAATCAAAGAACTTGCTATAATGGGAGCAATGTCTTTATCTGATTAGAGTCGCAAACCCCGTTGGCTCAGCCCTACCTATGCCAGAATTTCTAGCAAAAATCTTCAGCTTGTAGCAATAAAAATATGGTATGTTTCTTCTCTCCCAAGGAAATGAAAACTTTCAATCAGAAAGACCAGGGTAGAAGCAGAAGTGGACAAAATAGTACCTTGTACAAGCACTAAACCACTAACCTAATTTTTGAAACAATTATCTTCTGTTGTGTTTGGGTTTTGGTTTTTTTTGTTTTTTTTTTTAATTGGGTTCTAACCCCATTATTTTGAGCAGAGCCCTCACAAGGCAAACCAATGCAGAGCTGAGGGAACCTGTGTCCAGCCACAGCATAAAACTAGCTCTGAATTGGGGACCTTTGTAGCTATTTTTGCTAGTAAGGATTCAAACTACATTTACAGTTTCTGATTTTCCTTGATTACATATGAGTCTCCTAAATACTTTCTTTTTCTTTTGACATGTGGAAAAATTGCTGGTAGAATTTGTGCACTGTCAAGTTTTGAATTAGTAAAAATGGGAACAGACACAACAAATTCAGGTATCATTACACAGAGGTAAAAATGTAACTCTTGGTGTGTCCCTCTGCCACTCAAAAGACCTGAAGTAGCAGTGGGGGAACCAACTAATCCAGTGAATTATGGAGGAGCTTTGCTGAGGATGTCTATTCATATACAGAACATCTGCAGCTAAGAGAGAAAAGATTTTTCAAACCCACTTTAGCATAAAATTGGAGTGTTCTCTGTGGACACTTGTGAGTCTGTTGGAAAAGACCTTCCACAACCCACACGTCTGGCTGTGGAGGGGTATTTCTGCTGGGGGGGACGACAGTGAAATAACTTCTTAATTTCGTGAGTTATCACCAGCTGTTCTGGTACCATTCAAGCACAGTTTCCTGGGTCACTGCAATGCCTCAGACAGTGCCTGTTTCGGTTTCAGACTGATGTTCTGGCCCTCGGCATATTTTGTGGCACCATCAGAACCACCCCACTGCAGAGGCAATGACTGCAAACCTCTGCTAAGAAATTTTGTGGGTTTTTAGTTTATTTTTAGAGCTACATCGTTATCTATTCATCTTGAGCGGGCCGGTTACCCCTTGCTAGCACCTCACTTTCAGACATAAGCCCTGAACTGCTATTCCGTGCCCTGTATATTTTGCTTAGTTCCTTGAGTTACAGATTTTCTCTTTTCGTTTAAACTTTTCCGCCCAGCTTCACCCACCGGTTCCCCACTGTAAACAACTGTTTTGCCTGCTAGATGGCACTGGCCATCCACCAGCGCTGGGACTGAAGGCAGGTGGCACTGAAGAGCCGTAAGGGCACATGGACACCCTTTGGTCCTTATTCTGTTTACTTTCTGCAATGGCATTTTCTTTGCTCAAATTACTTCACTCCTCACCCACAGCACTCGCTTGCCACTATAATAATTCTGCCTAGGTCCTCTTCTGGTTCTATGATGAGTATAAACTTGCTGCTAGCACCGCTACAAAGGGCTGGAGCTGCTTCTGAACCCATCAGTTCATTGAAAATGAATGAAAACAATCGGAACCCGGAAAACCCTCTGGGTTTCAGTCACTGACTTGAGTCTAAGAATTTTGCAAATGCTAACTTATTCGGGGGGATACAACTAATTAAAATTTCCTGCTTGAAAGCAGCGTTACAGAGCTATTTGTGAAGAGATACTAAGGGCAAATATACAAGGATGGTGTGAAATCTGCTTGTTCTTTGGATCCTGTTCTGAATTCTTCATATACTGTTAGGACAAAAGTCTGCTGGTCATAACTACCTTGGATGTGTTGCATTCAACAAGAGTCTTGAACAATATTTTATATGCTGCATCAACACACCAAGAAGGAATTTGAAGCTTTCGTTTGTGTCTGCAGAGCACAATCCTCTTGGTGCTCTTTTCAATACAAGGGGTAAAACCCCACAGTCAAACAAAATTAGAAAACAAAGTTAATGACAGGCTGGAAATAGAAGAGCCTCTTTCTTCAAAACATCCAGAAGCTCAAACCATCCTCCAGAACACGCTCATCGTGCCACAGTGCCTGCAAGCAAAGTGCCACCATTGCCCTTCTAGTCCGGCCTGTCACCTGAGAATGCTGCTCTCTGCACCCGAGCAACATGCTTGCTCCTCACACATGGGCACGTTTCACCCAGAGCCAGATGTGCCCACAGTGGGTGTGATTTCTTGGAACTCGAGGGTGTACCCTCTGTTTGGATGGCAAGTTCCCTGGCTGTGGTTGCTGGGAGACATTACAAGTATCACGGTATCTGCCTTGCGTGCCTGTAGATGTTTTCCAGGTAGGTGTGGCCACACTTCTCCTTGGCTCATCAGATTCTCCACAGATGTCCATGTTTCTAGTGATAGTGCCAGGTCTAACTTTCTCATTAATTCTTTTTCAACCTTATAATTATCACCCATATATGAAGCTGGATGCAGTGCTGTATCATACCATATCATTTCTAGGTGCCAGACACCTAATTTCTGTGGTTTTTTGTCTCCTCTCCACTGTGAATGTGTCTACCTCTCTATTTCCTTAGGGATGCTCAGAACTGATCCCCAAACCTAGTGAAGATTCAAATACAAGTAAAGCTTTTTAGACTAAATCTTGTAGTGGCATTTTGGGATGTTTCTCCCCACCTTCCCTACCTTCCTCTTTCCCTTCACTCTCAAAAGTTAACACCTGCCTAGCAAAGTTGGCAGACAGGCTGAAATGCTTGTGCCTCAAGCCATTCCTGTGAAAAACCTGGCACCTTTGTTCAAATGTCTGATGAAAGCAGGTTTGAACTAAGATGTTGGTCTGTGAACTGGCAGGGGCACACAGACTGTTGTGGGGCGGGAAGCTTCAGCGGAAGGAAGATGAGGGCAGATGGTGGCATTGTTGAGGTCTTGAGATGCCACACAAAGACTGACAAAAGCAGGTCTTTCTAAAACCAAATGTCTAAACTTGCCTGACAAAACTCTGTGATGCATTTTGCCCCTGTTTAGATAACATAGTGCAAGGACTTCTGTGTATTTGCCTACCAATTCCTCTGGCACAGCATGAAGCAATTGGCTACCTACACCTCCCTGGCTATTTGCAAGGCCACTTAGCTTTAAAATACAGCTAAGAGCAGCACCACCAATCCTAAATTAACTTTCCTGGTGGGGGAAGAGTCTTGAATTGATCCTTATCTACTTCACTGGGTCTTGTGCTGACAGTCAGGTTTGCTGTTCTCACCACTGTTAAAGTGTTCTGCTCTTTATTGGGTGTACTGTGAACAAACCACCAGTCCAGACCCTTCTGATACGGCTGTTGTGATTTGCCTTATCTTTATTTGCTCCTCAAGCCACTTTGGTAAGGCTGAAGAAGCCATCTCCTGCAAAAACTTTGAACTCTGGATGAGCAACTAGAAAATATCTTTATTATCAGGGACAGAGAGCTTAGACTGCAGCTGGGATCCAGCTGAAGTGCATGCAGACTGCAGGGATCTGCACAGGAAGTGGCTGAAAGAGTCGCTGGCGTTGTGGCTATTAGGGAATTATTAGGCATGTGTTAAATGTAGGCTCAGCTTCACTAATGAATCACCTTACCCAGGCTACAGGGAGTTTTGGTTATGGGTGGATGTCAGGGTACAGAAGGAAAGAAAATATCATCTCACATGTGCAGTAAGTGATTCTTACACTGGATAGTGGAATTACTCCTGTGCACGATTACAATAAAAATGTTTCTATGTACTGCTCCTATTATTAATTAGCTACAGATTAATTAGCTACAGAAGGGAGAAAGTGCTACAAAGGTATAATCCAGATTTCTGCACGGTTCTACTTTGTGGCAGTGGTCAGTGAGATGAAGATGATATCAATTCAGTTAACATTTTACAAAATAATAGGTTGAGTTTGCAGGCTGGGCACATGCTTAGTGTGAGCATCTGAATAGCCCTTCTTGTTCAGTGTGATTACTGATGTGCTTAAAGTTAAGCATGCATGGAAATCTTGCAGGACCAGGGATGCAAACACAAATAACTCCCCCCTCCAAACCCCATAATTCCAACAGGTAAATAACTAAAAAAAAAAGATCACAAAAGAAAACTTCAGATTCTACGGATTTTGTGGGTGCAAAGGCCATGTATGTATCTGTGCCCTGGATGGTTCAAAATGCAGTGACAGCCCTTAACACATAGACAGGAGTGATAAAAAGCTAATATGCAAATAGTGCTATCCATGTGGATATTTCCTAAATTTGTGTAAAAAGCTCATTTCAGACTCCAATAAATGTACAAGCTACAATCTATATTATTTCTCTTAACACACACTTGAGAACTCATCAGTGATGGGAGAAATAATCTTAACAAATGCCTTTTTCATTGCTCAAAACCTGGGAGGGAACAGCAGTATTTGGGTTGCCGCGAGCAGTGGTCCGGCTGCGGGCTGGGTTTCGGGGTGTGGGTGGCAGGGAAAGGGGGGGCGGCTCGGGGTGGGGGAAGCCCTGGTCCCTCGGTGGGAATTACCAGCTCCCTGTCCCTTTCCCAGCCCCGCCGCGGCAACATTTATTGCAAAAGCAGGAAATTGCTTATTACTAAACTAGCTGGCAAGGGAGCGGAGCTGATGCTGTTCCACACTGGCACAGCACTTGCTTAGCTGCTGCTTTCCCTGCCTCTCCTTGTTCCGCTCTTTCTTCTTCTTCTTCCTCCTCTTTCTCTCCTCTCTCCCTCTCTCTCTCCTCTTCTTTTTTTCATTTTGGCTTCTATTCAAATGTGGGTCAGGGGTGAGCGGCTCCCAACGTCACAAGCTTGCAAGATGGCGCTGGGAGGAAGGCTGTGAGATGAGGAACAGGCTGGTATAAACCGAGAGGACAGGAGAGGGAGAGGAGGAGAGGGGAAGGGGAAGAAAAGCTGCTGCTCCAGATGCAATAAGAAGGTAACGCGGCGCGGGGCGCGGGCGGGGGTGCGGGTCCCGCGGGGCGGCCGGGCGCTGCCGGGCTCCGCGGTGCAGCCCAGCCCCGCTCCCCCGCTCTTTATTCGCAGCCCTGGTGCTTTGCCCATCCGCACGGGTCCGCTCGGGAGAGTCGCCGGGGTGGAGAGGGTGTCCCCTTGTTCCCTACCCTGCATCAGCCGTGCCCGGCACCGGCGGCACTTCCATTGAAAAAAACCCGAGATCGTTCCTCTCCAGGTGCCCCCCTCTCCCCGTGCCCCGGGCCCCCTTCCCCTCGACCTCCCGGCGCGCTGCCCCGTTGCTTTGGGGGCCGGGGCGTGCATCGGTGTGCGGGCCACCGTGCTTGTCTGGGGGGCTGCAAATGCTGCTTATTTGGCTGAAGCGGCTGGAAACTTTCCCCCTCCTCCCGTGCCATTTGTGTGTGTGTGTGTGTGTGTGCGCGCAGGGTGTGCGCTGCCCCTTCCCCGGCGGCGGTGGGGTCGGGCGGGGGGCCGCAGCTGCTGCCCGCCGGGGCCGGTCGGCGTGGGGCTGAGCGGCGGGGAGCGCGGCCAGCCCCGGAGCAGCCGCCCGCTCCCCATCGCCCCTCGCCGCTGCAACTGAGCCGTATTTTATTTTATTTTATTTTTTTTATACCCCGAAAGGAGGGAGCGGAGCCCTGGCGTGCCGGGGGGCGTGTTTGTGCCGGGGATCTGGCCGCATTGTGGAGGAGAGGGCAGGAAAGGGGCTCCCGGGACTTGCATCGCCTCTTTCCCCCCCGCGGTCCATCCGCCGGGCTGCGAGGCGACGAGCCAGGCCGGCATCCCCCAACCCCAGCGCCGGCCCCAGCCCCACCGAGCACCCCCTGCCCTACCGGGACCGCGGTGAACTTTTGCCCTGGCTCCCCCCTTCCCCGCCGCCCCCTTTGGTCGCTCGGGATCGCGGAGGGAAAGACCCGCCGGCTCCGCTCGCCCTGCCCGTCGCTGCGGGTCTCTGGCTTTTGTTACGGCCCCATCTCGGACGCAATGGACGGAGCAGGATCGCGCACCCTCCCGCGGCCGGGGGCTCCCCAGACCCTGCCCGCCGGCTTTGTGCCCCGCAGGAAATTGCGCGTTCCTCGGCCGCGCCAGCCAGCGCAGAGCTGTCCACCCGGTTTCAAAAAAATAAAAATAAAGAATTAAAAATTAAATTGTACGTTTGGGCTGGCAATATTGCTGCCGAGGCGCTCGACATCGCAACTGAGGGAACCGGGAGGGCTGGTCGCTGCCCGGTCCTGGGTGCACGGCGTCGCGGAGCCGGACCGGGCTCTGCATCCCCCGGCGCGCCGGTGCCGGTGCCAGCTCGGCGGCGGGGGGGAGCCGGCTTTTTGTGGGGTTTTTTTGGAGGGTTATTTTTTTCTGGTTGCATTTAAGAGCAACGCCGAGCCGGCGGGGGGAGTGGGGGCGGGGGCGGCTGCGTGCCGGCCCCCTGCGCGGAGCGCGGCCCGGGAGCCCCGCGGTGCCCGGAGCGCCCGGCCCGCGCCCGGCCCCCTCGGTACGGGGCGAGAGCCGCCGGGGAAGTCAATTATTGACTTCTGCTTGGCCGGGTCCCAGGTGGAAGTGGGCACGGCGGCGGCGGGCGGCTGTCGGCGCGCCCCCCGTTCTCGGGCGCCGCCAGCCGCGCTCCTCCCGGGTCTCCGCGCCCTCGGACACCGCGCCCGGCCCCGCCGCGCCCGCGGAGCGCCTGTGTGCACCCGCGGGCTGGGCACGCGAAACTTTCTGCTGCCACAGCCGCAGCTTTTGAGAACTCGGGTGGCCTCGGCGCTTCCAGAGGCGGGTAACTTGGCGTTAGTATCTGCGAGTGGGGCGGGGGCGTAACACCTTTACGTAGAATTAATGAATTATATATGGACCCAAGCGTTTTAGCAGGCGGTTGCCGAAATCACCCAGGATGTTACTTCGCTGTTAGAATAAATCTGAGAGAGCAGCCAGAAACCAGTTAAGAGCATCAGAATTACATTCTGCTAATTAACTGTCCTTTGACCAAAACTGGTTTAAATTTGTTGCGGAATGCTGTTTATATTTGAATAGCTCCCATGTTTTTCCACAAATTAAAGGGGAAAACAATATGCAAGAGTCACTTTCATTGGAAAATGTCAGAACTATAAGCAGATGTTTGCTGTGCCTGATAAATACAGTGTATAAACAACTAATATTTCAAGATGACTTACTACTATTTTTTATGACTCAGAACTATTGTAGTATACTACAGCAGCTCTGGAGAGAAAGCTGTAAATGGCTCCTTAGGATTTCACAGCAAATTTACATGGGGAAAATGACATATGGAAAGAAAATTGACTTATTTCCACAACTGCAAGTGGCCTCCTTTTTGCGCCTTTTCATTAGCGATCTAATCCTAAAAGCATTAGGAGCAATTATTTGCAGTGGTGCCTGACATTCTAGGTCTAATTATTTAAATCAGTTTAACTTTTGATGGTTGACCCATTAGGTCAAATCTGTGTGCCCTTTGTTATATTTATTAAAAAAAGGGAAAAAAAAAAAAAGGAGGGGGGGGTGTCTTCAAACTTGCCACCTGCTACTGACATATCATTTTAGCTCTGGAGGAGATCAGCATTAAGAAAAAGCAACCTCTTACATTTGTTGCTTTACATTCTAACACGGGTAAGGACACCCCATGTAAGTGCCCTGTTCTCTGGCATCTAAAATCCATTGCTTAATCACAACAGACTTGTGTGGCTGCAGGAGTAAGCAGGAGGAATGGGAGAATCCGAGGATATGGCAAGTTTTCCCTATGTCATGCTTCCTAATCTACGTGAAATGCAGATGAGACGCACGTACATAAAAGGGATGATTTTTCAGTGTTCGGTGGAAAAGCTTCTTCCAAGGATGCGGGAGAGCTCTAAATCTTTAATGCATAAAGCAATGGCTCATGTTAGTATTCACATACGTTGCTGGGCGGAATGACTTATGGATGTGTAGATAGTAATAAGTATTGCAAGATGCTTGAAGCACTTGGTATCACGTGATGTGCTGTAGTGTCAGTGCTGAATTGTTTGGCAGAAGCCGATGTGTGACAAGGGATGGGGGGAGAGAGGAGAGAAAGAGAAGGTGAGAGGCCTTATTCCAGGAGGGTATATGTCCAATTTACTTTGATTAGTAGTTTAAAATAACTAGAAGACAACCTAATGCTAAGCAGTTTTGCTGTCTAATGGATTTAAACTCTGTAAAACAGCCACCACAGCCCAAAATTGGTGGTCACAGCATGAAATTTGAAGTTGTGAACAGCGTATCTTGCAATGAGGGTTCCCGGTTTCCAGCATCTTTACAGTCCATAGTAATTAAGAACTGTCAAACATAAACTGTGTGTTGTGCATTCCTTTGACCTTGCAGAAAATAGTGCATGGCTATTCTTTGAGCTCCTGCTGCCTTCTTTGATGATAGATGTAGGGAAATGGGATAATGTTTGAAAACCGAGGTGCATTTGCCTTCGTATCAGAAGTCCTGTTTGTGCTGACTGCAGCATTTAACCCTCTCATCCAGTCTGATGAACATATCGCGGTTGGACAGGCAGAGGTATTGGTAGGATGAGGTTGTCATGTTTTCTCTGCAGAAACCCAAGTCTCCCATCCCTAAACCAAATCTGACTGATAAAGTGTATGAACAAAACTGCAGCTTCTGACAACAGCCAGGGAAGAACGTTGCCACAAAGCGGCATTTCAGTGCTGCAGCTAATGTGGTGTTGGAGTGGGAGAAAGCAAAATCACATTTGTGACATAGCCATTATATTGGCTGTATTGTGACAGGCGAAGCTCCATGGGAAGGGACCATTTCAGCATCAGCGGACATGCCTTCCCTGCTGGGCTTGGAGAAAAATTAACAGGGCTCAGCTGTGGGATTGCAACAACAGAGTGTCAACCCAACCATAAGCAGGAGAATATATTTTAAAAAATAAATATGACTTCTCCCTTGGTTTGGTGTGGATCGAACACCAGTGATTGAGCCGCTAGGGCTGCTTAAATTGGTTTTTGTCTTGCTGTAGTATGGGGAGCAAGGACAATGCATTGTAATGGGGATTTCACTCTGCTGCGCAGTAGTTCATTGGCAAAGAAACTGCATTGGTGGTTTAGGTCTCTTTTAATCAGTGGTGACAGTGTGCTTCTCTCAAAAGCAGCAGAAACAACGTTAAAAAGATGTTCCTGAGAGTTGTATTTTCTTGCTCAGTTAGCATCTCCAGGTTCCAACAGGATGCCAGTTTTCATCTGGGTTTCTTTCCTCGAAGTATACATGTATTATGCTAGCTGTCCAAACTTGTAAGTTACTCACGCTTCTTGTTTGTAATTCCTGGAAAGAAAATTCACCCTCCAGTGCTGGCTCCCACAAAACAAGGAAGAAATGAAACAGCGAAGTTAATCCTGAATTTTAAGCTGATACAAAATGAGTTGTTACAATAGCTGTAAAGGAGGAGACTACAACACTGCAGTAGCTGTACCTGCTGTAAGTGACAGGTGGGAGAAATTTTCTTCTTTTTCATCTGTGTTTGGATGACGGCCCAGTGCTGGCCACAAACTGCAATCCAGGATTAATCCTCACACAGTGTTTTCTTTCTATATATCAGATTTCTCATTTTGTTAATAAGCACAGCCTAGCATGCACTTCAAGTCAGCTGTTCTGGAGTGGAAGCGACAGGGTTTTGCGTTATTGAAATGACGGCTCTCATGCTTTCCTGGAGCCCGTATTGTTTGACCAGGGCAGGGCGGAGGGTGATCCTTGTAATCACAAATCCTAAACAGGGATTCTAGTTACTGATTTTACTTAGTGGAAAGGGGTGGGGAATGTAGTTTATCCAGGATTACATCTGTATTATATCACATCTTCGGATGTGCACCCTGTGGATTTGAAGGGGCTAAAGAGCGATCTTTGAAAACATCAAGCAGGCGTTCGGAAACGGACCTGTGGTGGGAAGCTTCCTTCTCTTGCTCCCTTGCTAATGGAGAAAAGACAAGCTGCTGAGCTGTCCTGCAGAAGGTGTCAGAAGACAGTTAAGCTGAGAGAAGAAGGGTCTGAGTCTTCAGGTGGCAATAAGAATTGTTTAGAGAAGTGCAGAGATTCAGTTTCCTGCTCAAAACTGTCATCTTGGAACTACCCCAATAAAAGTGGCCCTGAAAACAGGGTGAACTTCTTGCATCTGTTGCTAAATGTTCTGAGAGATCTATGCAGGAGCTAGGAGCAACCCTCTCTTGATTTTCCAGCTTTAGGTACTGGATGGAGAAACTTGCCAGTGTTCTCCTTGCCCAGGTTCTGGATGGGAGGTAGGAAGCATTTCATGTCAGCACGCTGGCCTGAGGCATTCGCTGTCCTTCAGTCCCCTGGGTAAGGGAGAAGGGGAGGCTTTCCATAATCTATCAGTTTGCCCTATCCACTCCCTCCCCCCACTGAACCAAACATTGTGCAAGGTAAAATTGTCTTCAAATCAGTCTTTTGCCAAGAGTTTAAAAAGAGATGCATGATGGACTGACTGGGGAGAGGCCGCATGGTAAACAACCTGACTCTGCTCTTCATGCTGGGCTAGTCCCATTCATTCCTGGACTGGTTTAAGATGACAGGGGTGTACAGCAGATTCCTTCCCCTAAATGTGTGCTCATGTCTCGTGGTATAAAGAACCATTCAGTGAGTGGATTCAGTTTTGCAGGAGTCACATAAAGACGCTGCCATGTAAGACTGCTCTTACTGCATTTCCATCTGCTGTCAAGATGCCACCAGCCAGTTTGACACTTTGGAAATCTTTTCTCTTGTTCGATAAAGAAGAGAATAGAGTAATTTGAATTGCCAATTTTAACTGAGAATTGAAATCAGAGGACAAGAAACCTTATTTTAAAGCTTGCTTGTTTGTCTGTGTGGTGGTTACTCTCCAGGAGAAAGACTGGATCTTGCTGGTTTCTTCCTATTAAAACATGCTGATGTGCAACTAAAAATAACTTTAAAGTAAATTTGCTGTTATTTTCTGTTTAGCAGGAGGACAGGGTTTAACACATTCAGGCTAAGATCTAACATGCAAATCAAAACCAAAAGTAATTTACTATGTTATTGTTTCTGAGAAGTGACTCATGCAACTTCTCATATATCATTAAATTCAGTGGAAGACTAAACCTGAATATTTTGAAGTGTTAAATAAAAATACTTGGAAAATACTTTCTTATCAAAATACTTTCTGATGACCTCCTGAGGTCCCTTCCTATGTGTATTATTCCATGATTTTTATTCAGCTCCAGTTTGAACACAAAGCAAAGGAAGTGTTCTTTGAGCAAAAGGGAACTGATTATTTTCTAGTTATATTGCTCCTTTGAGCTTGGAACTAGCAGATACTAGTGTCTAACACCTAGTTTTAATTTGGAGGACAGTAAGCTTTCCTGCCCTTCTATCCCTCCTCAAATCTCCATTGCTTTCTGCAGTCTGAAAGAACTGGGTATTGAACTAAACCTTAAAAAAACAGCCTCTCTGTCTTTTTGCAAGAGGCTCCCGATGTGAAGGGTTAGTTAAGTGCCCAGAGTGGGTGGAAGAATAAAGTAGTGGCTTTCTGTGTTTAGGGACTACTTTTCCTCAAAAATTCACTAGCAAACACATACAATTGAAGACTGACTTTTTTTAAACAAGACCTGTTTAAAAGAAGGTTTGAAATTATGCCAGCATATAGTGAGACTTAAACTTGTGCTGTTTTTATTTCCCCTACTCCTCGAAGGATGAGATGCTTTGTTATTCCTAGTTTCTGTTTACCGTTATAAAGTATCCAGAACGGTCCTCATGTGGAACTTTTTGCTTAAACTTCTCAAGTCCTTGGAAAAATTCTGTTCTTTTCTAGGCAGTTCAAGTGTTTTTGGATAATGTGATAATAGTGACATGCTTATGCCCAGTCTTCAAAGAAAAACATGAGTGTCCTTCTAGGCAGGAGAAATACCTACCAAAGTTGCAGATGACAGGGAATCCACTAAAAACTATAAATCTGAGTGCACGGCTATGAAGTGTACATAGCCAGAACCACAGCACCAGAATGCTCAATAGTGGAAATTCTGGTGTGAGAGTGAGAGTTGTATTGTAATTCTTAAGATGTCGGCAGACTGACGTTTGGTTGAGTGTATTTTAAAAGTAATGTAAATTATGACTTGAAAAGTTTTACCCAGAAAACTTGGTTATAAGCTCATACTTTTATGAATTGGTGCGGTGGTTGAATCTTTGCCCACATTAATTCTTCTGGGTGAGCTTGTGGTCTAAGGAACTCTGCTGCTATCCCTGATTTAATTTTTCCATGCTATGGTCACAAAGGAAGTTAAGCAACTTCAGTTTTCTTCATCTTTAAAGTATGGAGAATACAATGTCCTTGGTTTGTCTTGTATATTTATCTTATAAATGCTCATCATATTTAAAAGTTTGCATAATGGGACCCTGACCTTAACAAAAGCCTGTAAATGCTGTCATCATACACATAATTCTAATAAAGCTTCAAAATGGTAAAGTTGCCAAAGGATTATGCAAAACCTACGGTGGGGGAAGGAGGCTAGGGAATATTGCTCTCCAGTCCTTCAGAAATGCTACATTTCTTAGTCTCCACTGTACTTTATCAAATAAGGCTTTCAAAATTGTAATGAAAATTGAAACATGCCAGCTGTAAAAATTGTTCACTTTTTGCTACATCATTGAAAGTATTAACGAGTCTCGATTCTCCTGCAGTGAACACTGGGAGTTTTTGGAAGGTCTGTTTTGCACTGAGAGTCCCTTCCTGGACATAAGGAAAATAATAATCCCTCTTAGGGTGCAGCCTGTGTTTCTGTGTCTTCCCTCCCCGGGTTGCGTGGTGCAATGCCAGCGCTCCGCATGACGCAACAGTCTTGGAAATTCTTGGAAAAGCACTTCCGTTTGCTCTAGGTAAAAATTGTGTTGGCAGCAAAACTGACTCTGCTGTTTACAAGCTGGCAGCATTCTTAAATGAACTCCAAGAAAAGCAGCTTAATGTATGCGGTTCTGCGTATCCATCCAAGATGCAGAGGTGTTTGAGGCTGTTGGCCTGTTATTATGGGTGGTGCCTTGGAGAAGGAATGTCTTGAGTATTTCCCCAAGTGAGGACCTCTTTTCAGTAGCTGTAGTCAGCTGGCTTATTCCAGTCAGGCTGGGTCTCCCAGTTTCTGGTTGCTACTTGTAAGCAGTGGATTTAATTGCTGTATTGATATTCTTCAGCTCCTGAGTGAGGGAAAGAGTGACCTGAGTGTGGAGAGACGGACCATCAGCTTCATTCTGACAGTCTCTGTTTTGGTGGCTAAAACAAGGGGTTGAGTGTGAGAATTTGCTTGCCACTGATTTGTTGTTCGAATCTGAAAAAATCATTTAATCTGTCTGTACCTCTCTACCTCTGACTGTGTAAGGCCATGATATTTTGAAGATGGGCTAAATTTCCATTAGCATTTAATGGACAGTAAATAACAGTAGTAGTGTCTAATATTTCACCCTGTTAATTGTACAAGAGGATTTCAAGATGAATGCTGTGCTAATAATTCAGTGTCTCTGTAAGTGGAACCAAATGCACAGAAAACTAGTACCTTCGATAGAGATGTAGTACTGGAAATCTTGCAGTTACTTAAAAGCTGCATGGAGGTGTAACTAAAAACAGAGGACAGTCATGGAAGGAAAAAAAATAATTTAAGGGTCCTGCTGGAATAGTGATCGCTGGAGTATGGAATTAAAATATTTGCCTACCCAGAAAAGAGATCACTTCCACCCAAATGTCTCAAAATGCTGTCATAATTATTAATCTGTGACTTAGAGCTGTCTCTCTGGCACCTGCATGTAACCTTTTTTGAGAAGTTTATGACTTTCTGAAAGCTGCCCATGGGTTCTTCCCTAACAGCACAGAAGCCATGGCCACAGCCCGACACACCAGCTTACTCTCCCAGTAGACACAAATAACTGATTAAGCACTTCAGTTTCTCTCTTTCATTTGTAAGAAACAAAATTGCCCTCTCTCTTCCAAAATTTGAAAGTTCACATGAGCTGGGACCTGGGCTACATGACACCAGCTGTGCATTTCAAAAGGCTTATCAGTCAGTTTTCTACTGAATGCCCAGAGCATCTGCTACCAGGTGCCAGAGGCCTGGGATGTTCCCCATCCAGTAACTGGTTGGACAAGAAAGGGGGAAAGGAGTCCAGGTGAGTCCAAGCAACTTTCCATATGCATCTACACTGCCATTATTCAGAACATTTGCCTATTTGTGCTTGCTTCCTCCGTGGCTGCACATGGACTCAAGCTACCTCTGTGTTTATCTAAAACAGCTTGGGTTGTACCCTCAGCAAAACCTCAAACACCCAGAGCACCCTCCCTAAACCTTCCTGGAGCAAAAGCAAAGCACATCCCCTTTTGAGGTAGAGGGGAAGCTTCTTCATTACAATGGCTTTGACCATCAAAAGTGGCGAGTGGGAGGGTATCTGACAGCGTGAGTGCTGGAGATTGACTGGCTGGGGTCACGTTTTTGTAAGTGAGAAGGTAGCAGCTGTCCTTTGAGGCATGCAGGACGCAGCGTTTCAGGGGAACTTGCAGAGTTTTTTTCCATAAGAACTGCTCCATGCTGTGCCATGCTGCTGTCCCACCCCTCCTCTTCTGTGCCTTGGGAGGGGGGAAGGGGCTGGGTGCCCGTCAGGAATGCTGCTGATGGCATGGGCAAAGCAAGTCTGCCTGTGCTAGACTTACACATTACTGCAGACTAACCAGTCAAGTTTGTTGCTTGAATTTTAAGTTCCCAGTTTTTTACATCTTTAAGGGAGGACAGATGGCAGCATCTCAAGTAAAGTCAGTGTAAGGCCAGGATGTGGGATTTCTGTAACTCATGCCTGTCATACTGTTTTTTAAGAAATACTTAAAGAAGTGGAGGGGTAGTATGAACATGGTGGTTTTGCAATAAAATAAAAAAATGAACAGTGCAAACCGGTTGTTGGTCAGATCAGAATCTTCAGGGAAAACTGTCTTTAACAGATGTCATTGTAAGGGTAATGCTGCACTTGGCACCAAAAATTAGATTTAATGCTATAAATGGAGATAAAGCACATTGCAGCAGACAATATACTCCCAGCCCATGTCCCTGGCTAAAGAGTTTGCAATGCAAGGCACAAATAGGTGCCGTACAGATAACTGGCTGGGGGGGTCAGATTCTGCAAATGCTTACTCAGGCACTTTGCTTGAACTCAGTGGGACTGCTGGAGTAAGAGCTTGCACAATCCAGCCCTAGGAGTGGGGCTGGAGCCTTAGAGGTGTTGGGTAGAATAGAACTGCTTGGGGGGTTTATTTATTTTTCAAGTGCCTGGTGAGGTGGGCTGTGAGTAGGAGCCCGCTTCTGACCCTGACTCGTGCGCCTGTTTATTTGCTGTAATCACCTTCAACCTGAAATTGCAAAACTCCTGTGGATACACTAATGATGCCTTTGTAAATTTTCCCTAGCAAAAATTCAACTGGATTTGAAAAGCACATGCTTCTTTCAAAACTCTCAGCCATAAAGCTCAGTCCTGCCAGCCCGGTGGGCTGAGAACATTTCGGAAAAGGTCAGAGGGGCACATCGAATGCTGTGGGTCCAATTTCCCAGGCTGATTTGTTGCCTGAACTCTTTGAAGGGAGTGGAGCACCTGCAAATCCCCTTCTGGGGATTCCCTTAAAATGTGGGGAAGCCTCCAACAGGTGTGTGGAGCTGGCATGGCCTTGGCCCAAGGTGGGGAGAGGTGTGGCTGGGACACGTCTCAACCTGCACTGGGGCTGGAGCAGGGAATCCAAGAGGCTGTAAGTGGTAGCTGTTCTCAGCTCCTCTCATTCCCCTGAGCACAGGGAAGGGAAGCTAACCCTCACCAGATGAATTCAGTAAGCCGTTCCCCACGCTTCTGCAGCCTGGTAGGAGGTGGCAGTGCGCAAGGGAGCTGCAGCTGCTTGTCCCCCCCTCCAAGAGGCAGCGGGTTGGCGGCCGGGGCAGATGCTGACTAATTGTATCAGGAAAGAAGTGGGAGGCAATAGAGCTGATTCAGATCCCTGCTTTAAAACCCCTGAGCCTGGCTGAGTGAATGCCTGATTAATGTATTTTCTTCTCAGATTCATTTGCTTTGAGGTCACAGTTCAGAGGCTCGAGAGAAAACGGGCAAGACATGAGGACTCTCGCTGGGTGTGTGTCATGCTCGCTGCCCAAGTGCTCTCCCTGCAAAAGGCTTTGCCACAGGGGAGTTCCAAACAGGATGTGGCACTGCCATGTTAGGTAGGGCTCTGGTTAGCCTTCTGCTTGGGTAGGGGTTTGAATCCTTCTTTTTCTTAGGAGGCAGTTCCCTGGCTGGTATCAAAAAGTTGTTAACTCAGATGGGTCATTGGATCTTCTTTGTAAGACCTTTCTGCCTTATTTTAAATTTCATGTTAACAAAGCATTTCTTTTGCCTTAATTGAGAAGAGTGTAAGCACTTCATCCGAGTTGGGAAGAAAAGCATGATTATTCATATTAAGTCAGTCTCTGCAGTGAATGACTGAACAAAAAAAGTCCAGCTGGAAGAGTACATCAGTTCTACTGAGGGCAACAACTTTTAAATTCTGTTCATCCCAGAAGTCATGGAGAAAAATATGTTTTCTCCCATCCTGCTTCTTGTCAGAGGATTTGTCAAAAAGAAATATACCACCTTCCCAATCTAGTTTTTAGAATGCATTTGCTCTTTAAGAACAAGTCAGCACAGTAATCCTGTTTCATGTTAACTGCTATGAAATATGGTGTTAACTTTTTAGCCCTATAGTGGCAGGAAATGAGACTTAAGATTTTTTTTCCTTGAGTATAAAAGAGTTTGGGAGCAGGATTTAAAAAAAAAATCCTTACAATCCTCTCTCTGAGTCTATTTCCATGAATTACTCCTTCAATTAATTTAATTTGTCTATTACGCAATTTGGTGTATGATTTTAACTATGATAGTCTTTAAATGCAAGTTGACACTTCAGATGCCTGTGCTGGCTTCAACTCTTAGCCCATAATGTCTTATTGCAATTTATGCTTTGGTTGTCTATCCTGTAGGATTCTTTGCTTCCTCCAGAGTCCTGAGCTGTGCTTTTTCCAACCATTCCTACCTATTTGCTGTATCACTGTAATCTCTTCCTTCCCTAAGCTGTGTATATTCCTGTTTTCTCTGTCTCTTTCTGCACAAACTGTGCACCATGTTTTGGGCTGTCCTTCATAAATACAACAGTAATTTCTTCACTCTAAGCTACTGCAGAGCTTCAGAGAGCCACCAAATAGTCTTGGGTTGTGGCATCTGTCTATGCATGGAGACTCTTCAGCACAGGATCTGTTTCAGAACTCCTGCAAACACCCTTGCTATTATAATACTTGAAGGCCACTTGGCAAAAAGCTTTTTTTTTTTTTTGCCCCTGACTTGTACAAAACTGAAATCCCAGTAAATAAAGTATCACTGCAAATGCATTTAGGAACAGGGGAAATGAGCAACGTTTCCTCTTAATTGCAGGAAAATCTTCTGGCTGTTCTACTGAGAATGTTCTTCAGCTTCCCTTAGTATGCTTTTTAATATTTGATTAATTCTTCTGGAGCAGAAGAATCACATGATAAAGTTTTAAGGAATATTCCAAAAAAGGCAAACTTGAATGTGTTGCTGCTTTGTCTTGCCAGATACCAGTGGTTAGATTGAAGCTTCTGATTGTACAATTCTCATTTATTCTTGACATGAACTCTCCGGTTTATGTCAAAGTCTGCAGTTTCCAGAACTGTGTATCCTTATGTCTGGGGGAAACTTGTGACTGATGGAAGGTTTGATACCAACTGCTCTCAAATCCCACTGGAAAAAGTAAGCTGAGGGTGCTGATTGCTAAGAGCAGGCCCAGCAGCTAAGGTGCAATTTGCAGATCAGATCCCTCCTGCAGTTGGGTCACAGAGCCTTGGGGAGAAGCAGTAGATTGTCTTGTCCCCTGCCGTGGACAGTCCTGAGCCTTCTCATTAAATTGTTCATTATTTGCTACACACATGTATGCACTCTTTCTCTATGTTAAATATCAGTGAATAGTACTAGACAGGAGTGTTTCTGTGTGGAGTTACTGAACTCAGTTATTCCTGACATTCAATTACAACAGGAAAAAAAGGAGTTTGGTACTTAGTGCTGAATAGCAGAGGCCAACTCATCAAGTGTTTCTGTTGCAAAAATGCTAGGTCTGAATTTCTTAAATAGTGTGTGTCTATAATGGCCCAGAGACATGACAGCACACGTGAAGCACATGAAGGGGAAGACACAGGACATGAATTTTTCTGCAGGTTTTAACAAAGCCAGAATCTTCCATGCCCTCTCTGCTCTGCCACACAGAATAAAAGCCCCGGAGGGTTTGTTTCTAAAGTCATTTGAGAGCTGCCAGCACAAAATGAAAGCCCCAAGGGTTTCTCCAGTCATTGAAGGGGCATCCACCACCCATAAATGTGAAAATGCAACTGAGCTGCACTTTGAAAGTGAGAGGGCAGTGGCCTGGCGCAGTCACTGGGGAGTCACTGAACTGTCAACTGACACAATGTGAAACTCATGAACTTGTGCTTAGGCAAGTTCTTTGTTTAACCAGTATGTGAATTACTGTGTGCGGGTGGCTCTCGGGCCCCACATCCCAAATGTTCCCCTACCACCTTCCCCATATCTATGCATAAGCCAGCTCCCCTTCGGGGACACTGGATGTGGCACAAAGCCTGCTGGAAAATCCCCAAATCATGTTAGACCTGGGCATGCAAGACACCTTTCTCTAACAGGAAACCTGAGTTGTTCTCGGCTGATTTTGAAGCGGGACCCGCCCCTGCGGTGTCTGTGGCCCCTGGGAGCGTGGGGCTGATCCCAGAGTGGCTCCAGGGAACAGGTGTGCAGGCCTTGCAGGGAGCAGTGTTCATGCTGTGCCGGGGCCTCAGCAGCCCCCCTGAGCAGGCAGGGCTGCAGTGCTGTGGGAGCAGTGGGAGGGCAGCGTGGGCAGTGCCAGGTCCCACTTCAGCCCTGAATTCCCGGCAGGCAGAGCTGCTGCGTGGCTGCTGTCACGGGCAGTTGCACCTGATGTGCGGGAGTTATTTGGCACCTTGTGGATGTAGTTTCCCATTGATTTTTGGTGGAATTGATTTATAGACCTATTTAATGGAATTGATTCTTTTTACAACTTTTTTCCCCTCTTAAAGACCAATTGTTTTTCTTGAGTAATGGCTGCAGTTTTGTGTTTGTGTATTAATATGCTCATACACCCACAGCCCCAACTGTATTCTCCCTACTCGAACTGCAAAGGAAAGTCTCAATCTCAAATGCCATCTCAAATTTTAATATTATATTTGATGTATGACCTGGAATAAATTAAACGTGCTAGAACTTGCAAGATGAAATGCTAGTGGTGGGTATAACCACAAAGCAGTGTTCTATTAAGCCAAGGACTGTCGAGAATGTCTATTGTGGTTGTGTATGGGTTACGAGTGGCTCCCTTTGGTTTAGTGTAGGTGGATATTTTGATTCGGCCTGGCTTGTGAACAAGGGGATGAAACTTCAGAATTTACCTACAAGAAGAGTAAGGCTCTGCTGACTTTTCCTTTGCAAGCCCGTAGGTAGGAACCACATTTTTATCCTAAACCCAATATTTTTATTGTATCTAATGTATTTCATTGACTGTCACTCCAAAATGGTTTGTATTAAGGAAATATTATATACTACACTTGGAGGAATACTATGAGAAAGTATGAATATCACAATTCTCTGTTACTGTTTTGTACTTTGCAGGTCAGTTCTGTCAGTAAGTTTAAGTGGGATATTTGTTTTGTGGTTTTGGGCTTCTCTCTTATTTCCTTCCTTTCTGTCTTTCTTCTCTCAAGAAGCACTGAAATGAATGTGGGCAGGATCCTAGCTCTGGGTGGGACTCCAGAGCAGATATGCCACCTAAATTTCCAGGTCAGAGAGACTTAAACGTGTGTGCTGAGGGCTTAGGATCCAGCTAACAACTGCCTGTCATGATACAATAAAATCATCTTGGAATTAGCCAACACCCAAGTCATACAAGGTATGAGCAATCAAAAAGTGCCTCCTCGAACGGCAAAGTGAAACAAACATCAACTGTCACAGTTGTTGCCTGTGATCCCTGTGTGAAATTTGGCTCAGCAGTTTGGCAGCTGTATGTAGCACTAACTGGATCTTCCAAGCGGTGGTCTGATGTAGCCCTGAGCATGGTACATTTGGGTAATCTGGTTATCACCAGAGAACTGACAGAGATAGAGTCAGCAGGAGCCAACATCCTATTTGAATAGAAAAGCTCTCAACTTCATGACTACTTATCAAAATTTCCACCCTTGGCCAGATGTAATCTGGAGCCATCTAAAAACTGCTGAGAATCCAGCAGGGCCCACTCCTGTGCATTTACCTGTGAGTTTAACAGGATGGCCAAGAATAATGTCATGAGGATGCTGAGTGTGCAACTTCTGAAGGAGTGGGTTGTACATATGAACAAAGCTTAGCAGCAAAACTGTAGATGGTAGATGCATGATGCAGAACAGATAATAGCAGAGTATCCGGTTGTCTTGTATCTGCAGCTCCAAATCCCACACACCATTAATTTTGGAAAAGGACTCCAAATGTAAGCAAATTGCTCTGACCCAGATTTTGAAATGGTAAAGGAACTTGAATTCACATGCAAGGCAATATGGGCCCTTTTGCAAAACATGATATTTAAATGTGGCTTGCTTGGAGAAAAGTCCAACAACAATCAACCTTCACTTTGTGTCCCAGACGGCTGCCAAGACTGCATTCAACATCTTAGTGATCCTAAATAGCAGGCTTCGAGAGGGAAAACTATTGTTACTTTGTAAATGAAACCTGCAGCAGTTGAATTATACCATAGTTTTACAGAGGTGTTTTATATACCACAGCTACATTGTAAACTGGATTTTGTTTGTTTGGAATTATCCTAGTGATTTGTAGTCTGTCTCTGACAGATGTGTCTCTCTCTAACCATCACATGCCCTAAGCAATTATGCAGAGTTAACAAAACCTAGAGAAGGCAACTGCTCTTATCTGTCTTGCCCCATGCCAAGTCTTTGCCTTCCACTCTCTGCTGGGAAATAGTAGAAATTCCAGACATTCTTTGGAAGGGAGAGGGTTAAGTTTAAAGAGAAGGGTATCTTGTCTTTCACCACTACTGGGGTGGAAGGATTTTAACTGTGCCTGCTCCCCAGAGGTGCTTCGTTATGGGTGTGATGATATGGCCTTGGCATGTCCTTGTGGAATAGGTGGGACATTAAGGATCTGTACTGCCAAGGTTCTTTGGCATATGGGCAGATTCTGGCATCGTGATTCTCAGGATATCAGAAAAAGCATTTACATGAGAATACGCGATTTCATGGTTGGTGTTATGTAAATTGGACTATGTTTGGTTTAGGGACTGCAGAACCTTAAGGCTGTCACTGGACTGTATATATAAGCACAATCTCTTCCCTGAAGAACATCCCAGTCTAAATGGACAGTGTGGGCAAAAAGGGGAGAGAGGAAGCAGAGACACAAAGAAATGCACTATTTGGCCACGGTGGAGTGACAGATGTAGAGAACTAGGAGGAGAACCTCAACTCCTTCAGCTCCAGTTCACTTTGCCACCAGAAGAGACTACTGTTATTATAGCACTCTCTTTTGCATCTTTACTCTTCCAAGTAAATTAACTTTCCTTGCCTCAAGGACTGACACAGTCCCTGTAGAGTCTTCTGGTGTATTTCAGCTACTCCAGAGAACTGGAACAACGAGCACACAAACGAGTCACTGCACACTGACTGATCAGTGCTTACTCTCTGGATGTGAGGCTTTAGCTCGTGGCAGTGGAAGATAATCAGCTAAAACAGCTCTGTGCCCAGGATAAAGGCTCCACACAAGGAGAAGTTGCTACTGGATTTGCGCAGCTACATGTCACTCTTGCTGGTTCTGGAGATGCTTACCTTGTTTTTGGTCTCTGGGTTCCTGCTGCTGTGCACACACGGGTGTAAGGCCAGGCAATGCCAGTGCTACCTCAGGCTACTCTGCCCCCATTTTGGGGGCACCTTACCTGGATTGTGCCTGAGCTGCAGCCAGATCTGCCATCAAGTCATAATGGTGTAACCTGAGTGGTGTTCTTGAGTGTGTGACTTAAAAACAGTAACATCTAAGTCTGACCAGACTGAGTCTGACCTCTGGTCACCTACTCTCAGAATGCAGAATAGACCCCATTTTTATGAGTCTCCTTGAGACAGAGGGGCAATAATATGAAACAAATGCAGATTCTTACTGCCCCATACTCTGCCCTGAATCCATGTGATGGTTTTATCAGAAAGCTCCTGTGCTTGCCCACTCCAGCCTTGCTATTGTTATAAGTTCCTTGCCAAGCTCCTGCCTTACTAAGAGTTCGAGGGACAGCATTTCTGTAGGGTTTGGACTTGGAAAGCTATGAGATAGAAACCAATATTCCTGTTTCCAAAGATGGTAAACAGGACCAAACAGTTCCTTACTCTTTGTGTGTTGCCTTAGTAAATTTAAAGACTTCCGTGCATTAAATGATGCAATAGTAAATTCCTTAGTAAAAATAAAATGTCTGTAATCAGATAATGGTTGCTCTGGTGCTAGTGGTAATGTGGCATTGAATATCTGTTGGTTTGGCTTCCACAGTTCAGGAGTGAGGGGAACTGGAATGGTGTTTACTGAGCCAATAAACTTCTCACTAAACATAATTCATGAGCTCTAGCTGGCTAATAACCAGGACCTCAATACTCTAACAGTTGGCCCCATACATTTTAAAACAAAGCTTTATTTGAAGTGAAAACTTCTAGAAAAATAAACCTTAGGATTTAGTGGCCTCTAATATTGTCTGCCTCTGCAGGCCATGAGAGATCTCATAACCAGAGAGTGCATTTTAAAATATTTCTATTGCAGTCTCTGACCAGTGCTAGCAGACTGCTTGCTCCAGAGATTGCTTCAGCATCCTGGTTTGTTTGTTGCTCCCAAACTTAGAGGAATCCATACACTTCTTTTAAAATAGCATTGTGCAGTGATTTCCCCACCTATTTATGTTTAAAAAGTGTTTCTGCTGACCCTTTCGAGTGCTTTAGGGAGTCAGCATTTCTTCAGCTACAAGCAAAAGGTGAAGAGCTGAAACAAGCTCTTAGAGCTGAAACAAGGCTTAGTCTCTTTAAGATGTCATTTTAAAAATTATTTCCATAACCTTTCTTACAGTCCTAGTTTTTCTCTGGAGAGATCCTCATCTGAACAGGTTTATTTAAACACTTGCCAGATTATGTAGCAGGATTTCCCTTCCTCTCCTCCTGAATGAAGACCTGTGCTTTTGCAGGTTCACTCAAGGAGCACTCCTCCTTGGAGCACTACAGACCTTCAGATTTGGCCTGGTTTCAGATCTCCACCATCTCCCTGTGTGTAGAGGAATATTCTTGTGTTCTGTGTTTGTTTAGTTTCTCATGAATGAAATTTCCATTCTCAAAGAATCCCGAGCAGTTCTCAGAGGGGTGTGGGTGAGTGGTGATTCTGCTCTCTAGGGCACCTGTAATGTGTACTGGGAGCAGAGTAGTTCATTTTTAAGGACTGGGAATCAGGTAATTTAGATTTCTGCTAATGGTTTTACCTTCCTGGGGAGGCCTTGCCACTCTGCTTCAGCTTCTTCCTTGGATGGATGAGGACACAACGCCTGCCTCCTGTCAGTTGCTTTGAAGTCTGTAGATGAAAGATACCATATGAATGCAAAGTACTTGCCAGTTAATGTCAGCAAGTCATTTTGCTTGTACCTTGATGGAAAAAGCTTTATTGTCAGTTTACAATGAATGGATCTGCATATGCACCAGTAGTTCTTTCCCTTTTACTTGAATCTTTCGGAGAATTATATTGACTAGCTCTCAGAAAGATGGAGGGAGGTTAAATACCAAGCAATAAAAGATTATTGAGGAAATTTCTTGTCAGGCAATACCTTGAAGATAATACTTAGTAATATTTTGAAAAGGAAATAAAATAACGACTATGCACAAGGAGTTCCTGCTAAATACTGTCTCACTCCCCGTCTTTCAGGGATTATTTTCTCATGCAGAGCTAAGCCTAGTTCCATCAATGCATAGAGAACTTCTATTATTATACACTGATTTGATAAGATAATATAATTAGTGCCTTGGTCCATTGATGCAGACCTCTACTGTCCAAAACCAACATTAGGTTATTAAATCAATTCTCATATTTGTTACAGTAATAAGATAAAATAGCATTATTTAGATACCGCTTGTCTAAACT
The DNA here is from genome assembly GCA_035583155.1 of Acropternis orthonyx. Taxonomy (NCBI): domain Eukaryota; kingdom Metazoa; phylum Chordata; class Aves; order Passeriformes; family Rhinocryptidae; genus Acropternis; species Acropternis orthonyx. The sequence goes on along the minus strand of JAWWEU010000037.1, from coordinate 5,831,851 downwards.
TAGATAAGTCATTCAGCCGTATCTGTGTTTGCTTATCCACATTCTTCTTCTGCTTTTAAAAACCAGCACAAATTCATGAGGTAGGTGCAGGCTTTGGATTTCCTAGTCTTTATTGTTTGGTGTGGCAGAGTTTTCCCTGTCGGTCATTTGTGTCCTGTCTGCGTGGCTCTGCCTCCCCTGCAGCAGATGGACAGTGAGGAAATGAGGGCTCCAGTGGATAAATGCAGCAGCAGCAGCAGCTGCTTTCAAGAAGGGTATCCGTGAGCAGGCCACAAGTGAGATGGTGTCTGGGCAGCTAATCTGGACAGATATCTACCGGGAATTTCTGCTGACACACAGATTGGAAGACCTGGAATTGACAGCTGAACTGGCACAGGGCCAAAGTCAACAGGGAGAAGAATTTTTAGGTAGAAAGACAGGTCTGAGTTTCCCAAATTACAGTTGTCTTGGGGAGCTTGGGAGCCTTCTGGCTCCAGAGAAGGAGGAAAGAAGCTTTGCCAAGTGCCCATTTCAAGTAGTTCATAGAGTGATACAGGTATTTATTATTCTGCTGCAAGTGGGTTGCTGGGAATTGGTTTTGGAGAGACCCTTTGATGTGTTTTGCCTTTTTTTTTTTTGGCTCTAGGGGCACAGATCTTCTAGGACAATGACTGATTCAGCCTGATGTTGAAGGACCATGGTGTCTAGTGAGATCTGCTTTAAATATTGCATTTTGTACTAACTTGGGCTGCAGACCACAATTCTGCTCCTGGTTTTGTAACATGTTTCTTTGCATGGGAACATCCTGCTTCTTGTATGTGTGAGGACTTCCAGGGTGAGAGCCTAGCCCTGCTCAGCTTTGTTCCCGAATTCTGCGGTGAACACAGGACTCTTTGAGAGTGCAAAGGGCCCAGTTGTGCTGCTCTGTGCTCCTGGTGTGCTGCTCCTGTGCAGGGCCAGATGGAGAGGAAGGGCTCTTTAATGGGGCCACGTGTTATTGGAAATTGCCATCTAACATTCCTCGCTTTCCCCAGTGTGTTCTCCCCCTTCCAGGGTGGAATGCAGTAATTGCCATACCAGAAAGAAGCCATGATCTGTCTGTCTAGCCTGGCATCCTTTCTCCAAGACAGGCAAACACCAGATGCTTGAGGGAAAGGTACAAGAACTCCTAAAACAAATAATTATGGTATAACTTGAGCGTAGAGGAAGTCAGTGGTTGCCTTATGCCCTGAGGTGAGGGAGTTTCTGGCCTTTACTGACTGGTCTGTGTAGCTGGGTATTCTCTATCATACATGACATACTTTTAAGCCGTTCCTGCAGACTCCCTGCCTTGAGCTGGGGACCAAGAAAGAACCCAGTACAGCTGCACCCCTGTGCACTGTGCTGGAGTGGCCCTCAGTCTCAGGCTTTTGGAGGGACAGGTGTAGCAAGGTGTGTGTGATCCTGCTCCGCTGTGTGTTGCTCATCTCGCCTGCAGAGCAGGGATCACTCTGGGCTGTCAGTCACATCTGTTTATTTTGTTTGGTAGTTTTGAGTGTCTGCTGCCTTTTCTTGATTGCCTGTTGTCGGAAGCACCTGGCTCTTGTACTGAAGGCACAGACTCTGTTACCTGTTGTTTTTTCTGTAGTGCTCCATTTTGCATGGCTCTGTCCTCTGCTCTCAGTGCCTTCCACCTTCACCTGTGCAGAAGCCTTTCTGTGCTGTACGTGACCTTGTGCTGTATCCCAAGTCTTCCCTGTGTGTTAGCCCTGATGAATATACTGGATGTCCCTGCTCCTTCAGTAGTTCTTCCTGGAGAGGATCCTGATAGACTGTGTTCCAGGTGGCATTACCAAATGGCAGGATTTACTCTGTTCAGTAAGGTGTGATCTGAGGTCTCCCCTACTCAAACACGAGGGCAGGAGGGTTGGCTCCACTGGTGCTCAATCAAGGCCACCAGTAAGGGACCACTGAACCTCTACTGCAAGTCATGATAAGAACTACTGTGTGGCTCCCTCCCTCCTGGTGTTCTCCAGTGGCCAAATCTTTCATCACAAGCTGCACATACAACAGCATATCCTGCACAGGGACACTGCTGGTAACTCCAGCAGCTGCAACCAAGAGCAAGAGAGGCCTGGGTAGAAACGAGAAGGACCTCAAGCAATGCCTTCATTGTCTGCTGCTGATGGAGAATTCAGTAATATGCAGGACCTGTGTTCACCTCAGGGACCAGGAAGGGGAGAGTGCTCTTTTTAATTATGTATTGCTAATTCTTTCCCAACCAGCCAGCCTGGGATTTCCTTGCATTCTGAGGCAGTGCTTTCATCTGTCTCCTGTTTAATAATCTGGACTTGCTTGCAAAGTTGGTTTTCCTTCTTGTGGAAGGTTGCATTGGAGCCAGAGTGTTGTTTACTTAATATCTATAATAAAAATTCTTTATCCTTTTTATTGCTTCCTCTCCAGATCAAAAAGGGGTGGCATGGAAAGTAGCACGTATTCTGTAGGGAAGATCTTTTGGGTTCTGGTAACTAACCATAGTTACCAGACTGCTCTCACTTCAAGCAGTTGGTCAGACCCCCTTGTGCTACCTGAACTCCTCTAGTCTGTGGTTCTAATTGCTGCAAGCTCTCCCAGCAATCCCAGGTAAAGAGGAGCAGAGAGCTTGAGTCTCTTTTCCTAAACAGCAGCCAGAAATTTACCATTACTTGCTGTTTCTCCTCTGTGAAATTTTTGCGGAGCCCTTTGATTAAGAAATGTTGTGTCCAAGTAATTAGTTAGGTTGTGGTGTTGTATGACCCTTGATGAAGCTGTAAGAGGTCTGTACTGCTTGGGTAAGCTGGAAACACCCCGAGCTGCTCACAAACAACACAACGATCTCACTTCTAAAACTTGAGAATTACCCTCTCTATTGGGTAGTCAGATTAGTAGCTTGTGGAATGGTAGAGGCCAAATCTAGATCCAGGTCCATAAACATCCATTGCAGATGTGGCTGAGATCTGGTGTCTGGCTTTTCTTGAAGTAATGGTGTGCATGTTTCTGATGTGCTATTGTCTTTTCCCATTTTCCCCCCATTTTCAATGTTCTTTTTTCTTCTGATATTTTAAAAAACACACATGCTCTGGTAGATTGAAACAAAAGGCAAATGCAGAGCCAGAGGTTGGTTTTTCTCAATGCAGCTTGAGATTTGTAGGCATGGATAATTAGAAAAATTGGATTGATAATTTAAGTTACTTTATTTTTAAGTTAAGGGGAAAGTAGCATGTTTTAGCATGGAACTGGGGAGGTTTCCTATGCCACATTCAGCTCCAGCATAGCATGTAACTTCATCATTTGTTCAACCCTCTAATACCTGCATGGGCATTCTTAGAATTAAAGTGCTTTTCCTTCAGTAGAATGAGATAAACCAAATTCAAGTTCCTTTTAATGCTGGATGAGTGTGTTTGTACAGAGATATAATGTGGTTTAGCTAATTCACTTTAAATTCACAATTTTAGCTAATCGGAATTAAGTTTCCCAAGTCCTGCGTGTAAAGACATCTTTATTTAGGAAAAGCTGCTGTTGTGGAAAGAGCAATGGACTCAGCCCTGTCCCGAGGCATTCTGGCGTCCAGCTCGCCTCTTCAGACACAGACTTTCTGGGCATTAGCAAATTGTCTACCACATCCTTTTCTTCTCCTCCCAGAACTCCTCTGTGCCCACTCCCACAGCTGAGGTTTCTGAACCATTACTCTACTGTGAGGAACTTGCTCTGGTTCTATTTGCTGTGCAGCTGAGGACACAGTATTGCAGCCACTTGCACCACGTGGGAACAGATGTTAAACTGGTCCTGGAAGCAGCCGTGGACACAGCCTTTGTTTGAAAGGCCTGTCCAGTGGATGTTCACTGCTCAGGCCAGGTACAGAGCTGGATGCAGAATGGGGGATCTCTCTACCATGGCAAAGGTTTCTGCAGTAAAACCAGACTTGTGGTGTGTACAGTTGGAAAGCCTAACCATGAGAACAACTGTATTTAAGGGTCAGAACTTAGCCCAGAGATTTGCTCCTGAAAATATGTGCTCTTCTCCTCGGAAATGAGCTTGTGGTCATGTTACACTTTTCTTATGGAAAGAGAAACTGGTCACATGAGTTGAATAAAACCATTTAGAACAAACCCCTAAATGAAATTTGCTGTTTGCCACATGCAAGGAGTGCTGGACCATGTGAACTCTGACTGCAAGTTTCACCCAGTTCAGTTTATTGGACTGTTTTCCAACTCTTGCCCTAATGGGAAATTGTTCATGGAATCGTTGTGTTTTCTCATGGGCTGCTGGTTTTGCTAAGAGACCAGCTGGAGAGGGATCAGTTGGATTCCTCTAAATTTTTTCAGTTGGAATTTCCAGTATGTTGATCGTGAATGCTATGAATAATGGGTAGGAGAAACCAGAATAAAAATTATTATATTTCGCTCCACCTGTGAGTTGGAGAACAGAGAGGCACAGGGGAGGGGAGCTTGTTCTCCATGGGCCAGTTCATTAATTGATGTTCCTTCCACCTGGCAAAGTCACACCTGACATGCTGAAGGCTCCAGAAGCCCTGAAAGCATCATGCACTGTGCGTGTGTACTAAAAATAAACTTTTAAAAACACCTCTGGCAAAGCACATGCTTAACTGAAACTTGCCTGGTGAAGGTTGACTCAGGGGTGTAGGAAGGAGATGGGGAAAGAGCAAGTGGGAGGAAATAAATGGAACCTGCTGTCAGAGAAAAGCCACTTGTTTGTAATTTTCAGGCTGTCCAAGCTCTTGGCATGTCAGCTTTGGGAGATCCCCAGCGGCTTTCTGGGTGTTTGCCCTTGGCATGCATGTTTGTGCGTGAACTGAGAATTCAAGTATTAACAAAGCTGCATGAGCAGGGTTAGCTAACCTCTTAAGAAAAGGATCTGATGTCTTGGAATCATGGTTGATTCTCCAGTTCTAAGAATCCAAATAGGTCCTGCTGACAGTCTCCAATCAATGAGGCAGAATAATTTCAACAAGTCCTCTTAATGAATTTTTATGTGTTCCAACCAATTTGAAGAGCTGCATCCTTTTTTTTTTTTTAAATGGACAATACTTTTGATGTGCATAGGGCCAGACGAGGTTTGGGGAGATGAAACTCTCATAGGGTAAGATACTATCCCTGATAGTATCTGTGGAGGTATAATCTGCACTGCTGCTGTCTCAAAGCAGGTCTGGCTCACTTCCTTGTTTTTTAAGTTGTACGAAAACATGATGCATTTGTGAGCAGGAAAAAGAAGCCTTTACACCGAAGCCTCTTTCAATGGGCCACGAAGGGGTTAAAGGCATTGCCCAGTCTCAGGAAGCCTGTTTCAAGGCAGGCATTGACTGGAATAAGGTTTTGCTGCAGACACAGGCTGATGTGCTTGCAGCAAAGATTGCAGGCTTATCAGTAAAGATAAACACGCAAAGGCTTCCAAACCCCTGTGTCCCTGCCACTTGTTTGGGGTCCTTTTTCAGAGACCAAGAGAAAATACAAGATCTTTTCCAAGATAGATGCTCCTTCCAAGGGGGCAGCCAGCAGACTTTGTAGCGAAAGAGACCATGTATTACTGTGTGGTTTGGAACAGGTACAGGAGGTATTAGTTTAACTGATTCAAAATAGTACTCGAGGCCTTGCAGTATCATGTGGGGTTGGCCCTTTCCCCTCACTCATCAGTCTTTTGCCGAGTGTCCAAATGCTGGAAAATGCTGGGTTTGGTTGCCCTCACTCAGTTACTTGCCATAGCTAATTTCTGCATGTGGATTTGTGCTGCCAAGCACCCTCCAATCTTTCGTACCCATTTGTTTGCTATTTCCACAAATGCTTTGAATGTTACTTTATTTTAATCCTGGTTGTGAGAGGAGGGAAATGGAGATAGTGTTTCTGTTAAAAGTGCACAGGATCAGCTACAGAATTTTTGGGCACAGAACAGACCTCTTGAGTTGCCTGCATAAACAGTCACAATGGTATAATTAGGTATAATTCTGGTGCAGCCTTGTAAATAATACATACTTCTTTATTTTCCTCTCTTTCTGCTGCTGTCACCGAACACTGCAAAGCAGGAGATGCAGAAATCAGACACCTGGCTTCTTGAGGTCCAGTTCCAAAAGTCTGCATTGAAAAATGCAGGAATTATTCCAGATGGGTGAGGACTGGCACTCTCTGTGTGTCCAGGAAAGTCTGTGCCATTCTGCAGGCTCAGCCTGGGTCCCCCTGTTTTGCCACCGAGTCTGATTGACACTTACATGTGTGTGGCCCTTTTACACAGCAGTGGACTTAAGTTTGAAAATCCATACATTTTTTGTCTGTGACAACAGTTGGTATGGTGTTTCAATGTGTATTTTAGTTTTTTGAACTTACATATATTATTTTAAAAGGGAGTGTAGCAACTTATTGCAAAAATCAGAGAGGAGAACAGTTTATAAAGACAATTTAAAAGTTGCTCCCAGTTGAGCAAGTCTTTGAATGTGGAAAAAGGGACTTGTACAATTTCAAATATTCTCTTAAACTTGCAATGTGATAGATAAAGCTCATTCTGAGAATGTGAAAATGTGGGCTCCATGTGCTAAAGCTATTTGAGAAGAGGTGTGAGTGAAGGGGCTGAGGTTGGTGTGAACGTCAGACTTCCTGCCTTCTGCACTTTCTGTGTCGCAGCTGCAGCGCGTTCATGGAGTGGCCCTTCTGTTAAAAGGGACTCTGAACCAGCCCAGCCTTTCAGGAAAGGACTCGGCTGCAGCCAGAAATTCTGGCCCGTTGCAGGATGACAGGAGGAAGAGCTTTGTTACTAGCTTGTGTTTGATCTTAGCTGCTGTTTTTTCTGCTCTCAGTAGCATGCTAATGATACCTGTGGGAGGTGAAAAATGAGTGAATTCCTGCTAGGGTGCGGACAAGTTCGCAGTTTAGTTCTTGTCCTCTTCTTCCCCTCTGGTAAAAATTTCGGGGGCTGTCCCAGATACATAAATAGGAACTTTTTTCTAGAATAATTTTCTGTCTTACATGTGCTGAGGGCTCTGAATCAGAAACGCAGTAAGCAGTTGACTCAGTTTGTTTTGTCTCCTCTCCCCCTTTCTTATGTTTGAAATTATGAGTATTTATGGGAAATGACTGGCTTGAAAGTCTAGGACAAGTCTGAGCTGCCCATAAGCCATTCCTTTGCTACAGTTCAATTTTTCCCTGTTTATTTTAAAGTTTCAAGCTGAAACACCAAATGCATTCTGAATCCCACTCTGTTTCAGATGCCAGAGCTGCCACTTTCACATCTTACTTGTAATTCTCTCCATGTTGTCCCCCTCTTGGTATCAGAGGACCCAGCAGGGTGGACAAGCTGCAGCCTGGGTCAGGAGAACAGGGTGATGGTGAAACAGAAGGTGCCAAATACAGCCCAGTGTTTGCTGCTGCCCAGGGAGAGGGGCTGCAAGTCTGTGATAAGGGGTGGGAAGAGACCAGGAGGGATGGGTGGGCCCCCAAAGGCGGTGATCTGGATGCCAACATATCTTGCTCCAGCTTTGCAAGGAGCAGCATGCAAGTGCTTCAGAGGGAGGGCTAGTTGTGGTTTGTGGCTTAGGGAGTTGACACAAATAGTCTGTGAACCCTTTTTTACAGGCCTGCAAAGGAGTGTTCTCTCCAGGGAACTGGAGCCTGTCCTCCTTGGTGTAATCCTTTCCTGCTTAGCAGGTTCGAGGCTGTGCTTAGAGCAAGCAGTCATGGGTCTGACAGAAAGGCTTAGGAAGTGGGGTTTAACATCCTACAGAGTTTGTGCTGTGTTAGATTAGGATGGACATGTCTGTAATTAAACACTTGAGTCTGGGTTTCTGTTCTTAAACTACTGGTGTAAACCAGCAGTAACTTCTGTGGCTGGCAATCTGTGACAATATCTCTTATCTCTGTGCCCAAGAACTGTATGGGCCTGGCTATTTTTTCCCCTCTTTCAGTGAGTGCACTGTGTAACTTTTTTGTGGACAGAAAATACAGAACAGCCTGTTGACCTTCATTGCTGATCAAACTTCAGTTGCACCCAGATATAACTGATAGCAGTTCTTACCTGGTTTTGCTTTCTGTCAGTGCACATAGGTGGTCACATGGAGGGGAAGTGAAGTATTCACCAGTATCTACAGCACAAATGCCTGGATGGAATAAGAGAAACAAAGGGTGTCAGAGGGGAAAATGCATTGCAAATCTTTCAAATTCAATGGGAAAATATTCAGGTATTTCATTCTGCATGAAGGCTGATAAAAGCCATCCAGATGGAGAGAGATCACTACCTAGCACTAAAACACCAGCATCCTCTTGGCCTGTATGTGCTGCTTGTACCTGGCAAAGCACTAGTTACGCTCCCTTCCAACTGGAAGTTCTGCAGGGATGACCAGAGGGAATCTTAGTGATACTACAAAGAAGCCTGTTTGCTTAAGAGGGCATATGTACATCTTTTAACAATCTGGTTGCGTACCTCCTTTGTGGGAGGATCCCTGACCTTATACAGAGGGGAACAAGTGCTATTTAACTTAATTCTGGGAACAGGAGGTGGTATGACCTTTTCCAAAGTGATTCTTTTGGCCTAGAGTTTACAGAGAGGTATTTGCTAGGACTGATGCCTGGGTTTGCTATAAAAACATTGTTCATACAGAAGTGTAAAATTCCCTGGTGTGGCTGGGGGAAGAAATTAACCCCCCCATCTCTCGTTCAGGTTCATGGTTCCTTGTCTAAAAATTGCTGGCGCTGTAACCAGATTTATGTTATTTAGTATCAAAACACAGTTGTGTTTTCTGTCATATCTTTTAGCACTGAACACAGCAAGAAGATCCCACTTATCAGACCATTGTTTTGGCCATCACTGACTGTGTTGTGAACATCCCATCTTTTATAGGCAAATTAGTTTCTGGAGCCTTTTTTTTTCTTTCCCTTGGCAGTCAAGGTGTTATTTGTTCTGAGCATCTTCCAGATTTCTCCCTCTTTTGCAAAAGAATTGGTAAGGACTCTTAATGCTGTCTCTTCACTGTGCTCCCTCTGAGCAGCTCAGGGACACAATGACAACCAGTCCAAGTGTGCCTATGCCATTTGATTTTTGTTCTTGCTGCCAGCACTAATCAATCAGTCCCAGTTGCTCCAGTGTAGACAAAACCAGAGGCAGCTACAGCACTGCCTCAGCAACAACTGCAGAGAGCAGAGCTTATGGAGCCATGCCTGAGGTGAGCAGGACAGAGGGCCCTCGGTCTGACTCCACTGAGGAAATGAAAGGCAGCTCCCAGGAAGGAGGGAAGTTGCTGTAGATCCCCTGGCTGGCCACGTGTCAGGCTCATAAAGCATCCTGGCTGCAGAGAAGTAGGCAGAAAGCTGCCCATGGGGTCTTAGAGCTGGAGAAAGGAAGAAGGCAGCTGGTAAAACTGAATTTTCCTCAGGCAAAGAAAGATCTTGGGTCTCTGCTCCCTGCTGCCGTCTCAATTATTTATTTTTTTTTTAAACCCAACAAAGCAACTCTTCCTCATTCCCCACCACCCCCCAACAACAACAACAAAGCCCAGGTTTGCCGGACCCTGAGAGAAACAAGCTAAGCACCTCTCTGGAGGAGGCTGGCGAGGCCCGCGGCCATGCGGCATTCCTGCGGGGCCGGGGCTGCTGCTCCGTGCCCGCTCCGTGCCCCGACACGCCCGCGCGGCCCCTGCCCGGGCTCTGCCGAGAAGCATCCGCACGGCGCGGCGGTGTGTGCCGGAGGACAGCTCCGAGCCTGAAGGGCCGCCGGCCCGAGCTGCGAGCACCGCGGAGCACACAGCTGCCACGTCCTCATCCCGCCGCTTGTCGCGGCAGCGCAGCAGAGCTGGAGGTTTTGCAGCAATCGAGTAGGTAAGGGGTATTTATTTGGATGAAAATGAAGGCAAAATCCCTCTTTCCCACTTGGTTTGACCCCTGTTTACAAAGATCTAGTAATGCATGTATGTAGAAGAAATATCTACATGAGTGAAAATGTGCCCTGCTAATATTAAAAGGTACACCATGGAATTTTGCCTAAGGATAAAATGTAATTTTAATTGAAAGCTGCTGTAACTTGATAGGGAATATCCACAACAGTCTTGAGGATCTACTTTAAAATACAGTTAAACACAGAGACAACTCCCACCACTCTGTCTCTTAGAGCTACATGTCCTCTTTGATCCATCCATGGTGCTTATGATTCCTGAGAGACACACATACTGCCAGTAGTCTGAGCTCATTAATATTTATATGATACCTTTCATGTGAAGATGTGTGCTTGGCAATTATTAATTAAAAACAATTTCACAACCCCCTAAAATTTAACTCAATTTCATAGCTTACAAAACTGAGACCCAGAAAGTTTGTGTGTCCTTGCATGAGACACAGAGAGATTAGGAATGTGGAAGCTTGGCTGCAGGGACTTGTTCTGTCACCAGTAACTTTTGACAGAGCAGCACAGGTTTCCTTTGTCAATAAGATGCACCATGAGCCTGTACAACGTAGGTAATACTGGGAAGGTGAGTGAAGGGAACCTTCTCTTCCATTGTGGTTCTTCACACAGCATTTGCCTGCTTTTTAGAAAGCCTCTTTAAAAATACAGCCTGGAAATGGTTTGTCAGCCCTGCAGACCAGACCCTGAGTGAATATTTACTAGAACATGTTGGACCCTTCCCTAGCATGCTGTATTTTAGTTCCCATGTAAGAGCAGATAGAAGGGATGGTGGGTTATAAACCACAGCAGACATGGGCCCTCTCAGTCCTTCCTGGTGCTTATGGAATGAAGGATCTTGGCTCAGTGTGAGACTGATAACGGGAGGGAGGGCTTGCCACGCGATTAGACCAGTTCACTGTAAACACCTAAGTTGCACAAGTGGCTCAAACTTTGATCTTTTTGTTGTGGAAAAGAAATCTGAGACTCTGAAACCTGCCCTCAGTCACAAACAAGGAGATGGACGTTACTCAAGCCCAGCTGTGGAAATGTAAATACAGTTAAATGTGATCAAAATGGAAAAAGCACTTCTTCCTTCCCCGTTCCTTGCTCCCCAGTGTAGAGAGTCTGCTTTTACCAGGGGCTCCTCCTCTGACTTGCCCAGCTCTGTTTGTGAATGCAGGCCCCAGTCTCACACCTGAAACGCCCAAATCCAAATGCTCCCAAGTGCTGTCTGGGATAAGGTTTAAGCCACAGGTGCAATTAAGCTTTTAAGTGGTAAGCCTATTTGGTTAGGGGCACACCTAGAGCCTGCAACAAGCTGGGGGGGAAAACAATCAGTCTTTCAAACTGACAGGCGGTTCCTGAAGTACTGCTGGAAGGGTTAAGAAGAAGCTGCAGCATTCGTAATTCTCCTGGTATTTACTGTAACAACTCTCTGAAGGAGTTCTCTATGGATGCATCTGGCCGTCTTAGTGAGGTGGGACTTAATTTTAATTACAAATCTGGTAATGGATTATCAAAATGATGGTGTTGCTAAAGCCCTGGACACACTTTTCTTAGTCCTCTCTTCTGTTGGCCTCACACTCTCCTTCCTAAATCTGTCTGGGCAAACAGTGGAGCAAAAGGATAAGTTTCACAGGAGTGTAGGCTGTTAGCCTGTGATCTCTTTTCCTATTGGCATTTGGGACTTTGATTAGATTTATAGAGGAAAAATGTCATAGCAGGTTGTCTGGTAAAATGCTGGTGAATATTTTAAGATGCAAATGTTTATAGGCATTCAGTGAGTGTGTGAAAAAGGGGGGATACGAGACTTGAGCAATTCCTCAACATTCTGATTCCTTTGCACTGTGTCACAGCTTTGTTTTTACAATCATTAGGACAGCATCAGAGACCTTTGCTTTGCATAGCCTTGAGTTCTTGGGCAAGGATTTGAACGTGGAACATTAAGATACGTTAGTGAACATGTCCTAATTAGTCTCTGCCTTGGCTACCACATGCTTAAAGGCCGAGCCTTACCTACACTGTACCTCTCAAACGCCTTCAACAATATAGCATTTTATCCTAGTCTAGACAAAGTCTTAAAGGTTACATTGTCTAGTAAACTAATCACTTCTTTTAGTGGAAAAACTGCTTTCCTTTAGGATTGTTTCATTGCCTGCTTTTTCCTCCTTGCTGTCTCTTTTCTCCTCCTTCCCTCTGCATACCTTCCCTGCAGCAACTCCTGTTCCATCTGCTGTAATGTAAGCATTAACTATTTAATTGCTGATTAGGAAAATCTCATCACATGGGCTTTGCAACAGTATTGGAGTGAGAGGCAGAGGAAGGAGATGTGCGAGTTCCCAGTTCTCTCTCACGGGCTGACCTGGGAGGGCATTAGTCATTCCTGACGCCATGCGGGTGTTTAACATCTCTTCAGTCTAATGGGTACAACAGTTGAATGGGATTTGGATGTACCTGAGTCCTTGTCATCTCTTGCTGCTGAACTTGCTACTTGACCTTGAGTGAGCTAGGCTGAGGGCAAGTACTAAGTGCTTTTTGATTCTTAAATGCAGAAAACATACTCATGCAAATGACTAGTTCCTTTTCTTGTGTAGTAAAAGACTGTGGGGTTTTGGAATCTTTTCTTTAAGTTTCTGCACTAAGTTGCACAGAGTGAAATGAGAAGCTGGAGGAGACCTGCAGTTCTGCAAGCAGTGAAAGCCCTTTTAGCTCTGTGTTCCCAAGCAGCCATATGGGGCTTTTACCCAACTGACTTACTTCCTTGTGTGATGCAAATTCAGCTGGTGGCCCCTTCTCTCCCCCTGGCATCAGCTATTCTAAGTATTCACGCTGTTATCAGCATTTCAGCTCCTCTTTGCACTTCCAGTACCTCATTGCCACAGTGGGATGTTGTCTGTAGTAGGATACTTGTGAAAACTCGGAGGGGACTGTGGGCGATGTGGTAAGAAAAGGTGTGCAGGTAGACTCTGCAACCCAGTAGTCAGTCTCTGCCCTGAGGACTTTCTGTGGCTAGTCATAATTGCCAGTTTCTCACTTGGTTTTGCAGGACCCTGAAAGTTGTGTTGGAGATGGGAGTTGGACCTTTCTCATTCTGTTGTGAAAGAGAAATTTTTGGCTAATTGGAGACCTAATGAAATTGCCATTGTAAAAGACAAGAAAATGGTATTCTTAGCAATTAGCAAGGGAAAGCATTTCAGTCAGACTGAAACCATCTTCTCATTTGTTTGGGGAGTTTATTGTTAACAGATGTTTAATTTCCGTAAGCAATTAATATTTGGAAGGCTTAAAAACCATTTATATATATGTAAAAATCCCTTGTATTTTACTTCAGTGAGGGAGTAAGCACTCACACAAGGTCTCCTCAAAGACTAGAACTGGCCTTCCTGATTCTTTGAAAGAACAGAAGGGTGTATGTGTAGGACAGCACAGAGGAGAGAGGGTATGTGTATATATGGGCATGGAATAGAAATAAAGGGCAAAATTCCTTTGAGGAAAGGGACAAAACATGCTAATATACCTCTCATGCTGTCTGCCTCCATCACTAACAACCCCCATTTCCTCTCCCCCATCCCCACCTCAAAAAACCCACCAAATTCCATTTAGGAAACATCCTTGCAGATCACGTGGCAACTGGCAAAGGCTGCCAGTCCTTCTGCCAAAGGCAGCTTAGACTCCCGAAACAAAGCAAACTGGGTTGAAATTCTAGGCATTAAAAAGCTAAAGCAGCTGCCTCCCTGACGTCCTGAGTCGGACTCTGATTTCAGTTTCGCTTCTGCTGGATCCTGGGTAAAGTCATTGCTATGGTGTAACTGAAATGAGAACTGGGGCTTCTAATCTTGACGTTGGGTACCCAGTGGTAATCCATTTGTTATCTCTGTTACATTTGTGGGAGCACACACACCCACTCCCTTTAGACTGCAGTAATTTATTTGGCCTATTTTATGTCTGATGGTCACTTGAAACTGTACCTCTTGCCTGTCAGCAGCTGTAGTTGTTTTGCTAAGTGACTACCCAAAGTGAGACTTCCTTGTGCCAGTGTGTGTTTCAGACACTGTCACCAGAAATCCAGTGGTGCTTCTCTCTCCCTACCCCTCCCGCCCCCTTCAGCTGTTTAGATTTCAGGCCACATGGCTTAAATGAACGTATGCTTGGAGTTTGCAAAATGGCTTGAATGACAGGAGAAATCGGATCACACAATGAGAGTTCAGAGCCCAGCCACCAATTGGTACAGCAGCAGTCTCCGGCTCCCTTACGCTCATTATTGCCTCGGCATAACATCCAGCAATGTGTGTTTCTCACGTCCCCCTCTGAAAAACGGGAGGGCAATTGAAAGGAGGAGGCAGAGGAATGTCCCCCCGCCCCGGGCGGCTGGGCTGTCAGCCTGCGCTTCCCGTGGTACCCCCGGGGGCTGCGGGTATCGGGGTGGAGAAGGGCCTGCACACCTTATTGTGCCTTCTTGCTTACGCTGGAGAATCTCCAGCTTATCCTGCCAGTGCAGTGACTGCATGTGGAGGAGGGGGAGAGGTTGTGTTGCAAGCTCTGAGAAAATTAGTTGTCTCTATTTTATCTTTTGCAGCTGCAGCACTTTTTTTTTTTTTTTTCTCCCCTCATCACTCCCCCCTCCCCATGCGAGTGGTATGTCTGAGCCATATCCTTCAAAACCAGTTTTCTAAGCAGATTAGATGGGCAGCAGAGACAGCTATGCAATCAGGCAAAAATGTGCACTCAAGCCTTCTCATGCAGTGGCCAGAGCAGTAAGTGTCTACCACCTGCATTTTTTTGCTTCATTCTCTCCCTTTCCTGTTATTCTGCAGCACTGGTATCTGTCACTGTTGCACACTGAAACAAAATGCTCATTCTAGTCCTTAATTATATAAAAATTAGGGAGGGGAAGGAAGTTGGGCTCCATGCTAATAGTCATTAATATGAAACGTAAAGCGTGCTCCCAAGCTGCCATGCTCACCATGCAAAGTGACATTTGCTCCCTGTGAGCATGTTGAAGGGTAATCTGGGGATTACCCTCGGGTTCTCTAATACCAATCCTCCCCTGACCGGTCTGGAAAACCAGTGTGTAAGTTTACTGCTCCTTTGAATTCAGTATGCTCTCCTGGACTGCCACTGCACGTGAATCTGGTCTCTTGTTCCCCCACGTTTCAGTGCTCCCTATCAGCCCTGCTGCATGCTAGGAATCTGACAATAATGATCTTCCACCTGCTTTGAGATATCATGGGAACTCTTAAGCATTGGTATTGGTTTCATGTCTGGTCTCTTACAGGACAACAAGCTGAATTTAGGATTAAGCTCTCCAGACAAGTTTGGAAGCCTTATGGCTTGTTCAATGTGGGTGGAAAATGGGGATAGGTTAGTGGGCTGAGTGGCAGACCTGAGGAAAAAGAGAGTGGAGTAAGCTTTGGCTGCCTTCCAAGAGAGGAAAGAGAGCAAAGTGTCCCAAGAGCCATTTGTTGCTCTTCTGGAGGAGACGAAGGAACCCAGAGCAAGGTGATCAAGAAATGATTTTTGCTGTGAGTCTGGAGAAGCAGGGAAGAGATATTGTATGATAAAACTAGAAAAGAGAACTTGGTGATTGAGGTTTGGGGAGAAAAAGAGAGGGGAGAAAATAAAACTTCTATTTTCTAAAAAGGGCACGGAGAAGGAAAGAAAGAAAAACTAACATGAAGCCTTCGGTGTGCTTTATAGGGTAAGAAAAAAGCTACTAGAAGCCCAGACAAACAAAGTTATATTTAAGATATTGATAGAAAACTGTGCTTTAACATGTTGGC
This sequence comes from Acropternis orthonyx, assembly GCA_035583155.1. Taxonomy (NCBI): domain Eukaryota; kingdom Metazoa; phylum Chordata; class Aves; order Passeriformes; family Rhinocryptidae; genus Acropternis; species Acropternis orthonyx. The sequence goes on along the minus strand of JAWWEU010000037.1, from coordinate 5,816,201 downwards.
ATGGTGCACTTGATTATCTTCTACTAATCCCTCAAAGTAAAGAATTACTTTGAGAAGAAGGAAAAACTGCAAACAAGAGAGACTCAGTCTTGCTGGCACTAAAGGGGGTGAAAAAGTGGGTGGAAAGCTGGTTGCATGTGTCAACCACAAAAGCAGTGAGATATGGTTGTTGAGAATTCGGGTTTTAAAACACAAGGAAATCGTGCAGAGATATCTTTCACACTGACTCGTAAATAGCAGCTCTGGGTGTGCAGCACTGCCAAATTTACCCTTGTTACAGGGGCAACTTACAGTAAGTTCCCACCATAGCCATGCACCATCTGTTTGAATTACTTAGAGGAAAGGTTCGTCTCCTTATTCCCCTTCTATTAGATGTGACAGATTAATGTCTTTGAGGGCAGATCGCTGTTAGGTTAAATCTTTCTCTGGTTATGATTCCTTATAACTATAAAACAGTCACAAGGTTATGGGGTTTAAAAAGAGAGGTTTATTGCAGTTTCCAACACCGAAACTGCAGGCTGAGTGTCTCTCCTTTTCCTTTTTTTTTAAAAAAAAAAGTAAATCAAATCCACACACACACGCACATTCTACCTTCTCTCAGATACACAGATCTGGGGGAAGAACACACATGACAGGAGTAACATTACATAGTCTACAGGAAAAATGCTAGAATAACTTTCTGTGAATACATACTAATGCTCCTCTGAGTCCTCTCCACTTGCTTTAAGAACTGTTTGTTGAGCATGAGTTGGTGGCATCCCTAACATTTGGGGCAGAGCTCAGAGCCATCAGCAGCTCCATCAGCACTTGTTTCTTCCCAGCCCTCACAAAAGCTGTCTGTGCCTCGGCTGGAAGCAGCAAGGGATCGACCGTTCAGACATCTGTTGCAAACCCTCTGGTTCAATACTTGTCACACTCTAAACTAGTCGTTAAACTCGGTTGATGAACTAAATCCCACAGTCCTTGGGTCACTCCAGGAGCTGTGTAGGAGACAGAAGGGTGCTGATATTGCTATAATTCAAGTTCCCTGCTGAGGAGATTTCTGCAAGAGTGAGCTTTGTTCACTGTATTATTTTTAAGACAGTTTGTAAGAATACTGCTGTGGTCAGTCGGAGACTGATCTGAGTTTTCCTCGGAGCAGCTTTTTCAGGGGAAAGTATAGTTTCTTTAAAATGGAAACATTTTTTTTTTTCCCTAGAAAAGCCCAATTCTAGATTTCTGATCGCCTGTGGAATTAATAAACTAGCTTTTTACCAGAAACATTTCCTTAGCCTGTCTGTGCTGCCTGAATGGGAATATCCCTTTGCTTTGCCTTTCTGTAGCTGGCCTGAAAGGCTTTGCTTGGGATTGGTTCAAACATTGTGTTGGATTCCAGGTCACTCTTGACTGCTCAGAGCGCTGTTGTCTCATGTACCTGCCCTCTTCTGCTGGATTGCAAGGGCCTTGGCCTTCCCAAGTGGCAGTGTAGGTCTCCCAGAGGCTGTGCTGTGCCACGGGAGACCTCGGAGTGTGCTGTGGGAACTGCTGTGCAGCCAGGGAGTCTGACCCAGAAGGGAGCCCAGGGTTACCAGGCTGCCAAACTGCAGTGGCTGAGGCGATGCAACACTGTGGGAATAAAAGCAGCTCAATAGTGTACTGACTCAGAACAAAATTTCTCAGGTCAGGTCACCAAACCAAAATGAACCAACTTTGGTTTCAGTAATGTAAAATATTCCATTTCAAATGACACAAAATGTACTGGTGTTCAGAAATAGGTGTGTTTTTTTTTTTTTTTTTTTAAACTTGTGAACTTCCGTTCTGCAGAGAGCTCTAATTTCAGTTTTTCTCCCCGAATTGGGATGGGAGCAAATGTTGAAATACTGGAATTTCTTCCTTTCTGGGGAGGAGGCAGCTGATGAGTAAGAGCAACCAGTTTTGGGGCTTGGAGAGCTGACACTGAAGCCCTGTAGACTGGGGCAGAGCGATGGAGGGGCAGATAGGTGATGGAGGGGAGTGGAACACACAGGCAGGAGGGAAGTGGGAGACAGGAATGAGAAGCAGCAATGAGGGGTAGAACAAGAGAGTAAGGAGGAGAGAGCAGGAGTTTCTACTGGGCTCCTGAGCTGTTGAAACAGCTACGTGTTTGTGCTGTGTTACTGATGTCCCTGCTGAGCTCAGCACCTGCTGCTGGGCTGAGTGAGCAGCAGGCACTGAGGCTGGTGCTGCACCAGGAGCTCCTGTCACAGAGGAGCTTCCCGGGAGGGCAGTGGCTGGGAGAGGTGGAGCTGGTGGGTCACACCACTGCACGACCAGGCGGTGCTGCAGGTTTCACTCATGGAGCAGTCGAGTGCTAATGGAACAGGGGCTGGATGCAGGACCAACAGATGAGCACTTCTGAGTTCTCATCCATGCTCCGAGCAGGGCATTGCAGACCCTGAGAGTCAGACGTGCCCTCGGCCACTGAGTCTTTTTCTGAAAGAACAGAAATACTCTTTCCTGGTGTGACTGGGAAGGAGCACTAGTCGCTGTTCCGAACACACTGCAGAGTGTTTATTATGCTGATTTTTTTTTTTTTTTAATTTAACAAGTTTCTTGACTTTTTTTTTTTTTTTTAAATATACCAAATTGATACACTCCATCCATCAGCAATGCCCTCCAGGAATGAGTAGCTAATTAGAGAGCTGGACTTGGGAAAAGACAAACCCGGGTTATGCACAGAACAGGTTTCTCCAGTATTTATTGCCTATGTTACTGGCCAACCTTCCTTGTAAGTAATAGTCAAATAATCGGCCTGGGTCCTTTTGTGAATGGTTTGAGTCTGTGTGGTCCCTCCTTTGTTAGAGCAACTCATGGTTTCTGAAAGCTTCTGCACCCCCTCTTCTGAACAGCAGAGCCTGGTGGCACCAGCTGCTTCTGCCTGGAACAAACATTTGCATGTGACATTAAAAAGAAAAAAGGGCTAGTTTCAAAATGTATTTTCTTTTCCTTATCCTTTCATTTCTCAGCCCTTCTTAAAACTCTGGAAATATTTAAAAGATGAATACATTTAGCCTTTGCTACAAGCATCTTTTAAACAAGAAAGCTTGAAGAGGAAAGAAATCTTTCCTTCAAAAATAAAACAGCAGCCAGTGTTTGGAAATATTTTAACAATAGACCATATGGGAGTCCCAAACTATTAAGCTTTATTATTCAGAAGGCGGAAAATGTGGTTTGATATTCAATTGATATACAGCATAAATGAGAGCCGCAAACTCGGCTCCCTTGAGCTGGGATTCAGATGTTCTCTTGAATATAATAACTAACGCTTTGGCCTAGTTCCACAGAATGCATCCAGCCTGCTGATCACAAGCCAAGACACTGTAGGTTTTGGGGGGGGGGGG